>PVKM010006248.1:0-44923 GCA_004027735.1 Carollia perspicillata
TGAGTCACTATGCCATCTATCTTAACACTTCATACATATCTCTGTTATATCTGTTACCATGTGTGCTAAACTTTCTCTTGTTCCCTCAGTGCCCACCAGTGACTGCTCATGTTTGACCTTCACAAACGATTGTTCCATAAAGTAATAGATGGGTAATTTCCAGTATTTCAATGACCATGATGTTGGTGCTATCTTTTTCTGGCCATTGTAGATGAACTATGAAGTTTCAGAACTGAAAGCATTGAAGTCATATCTTTTTTCCTGCTGTGTTTGAAGGTCTGTGATTTGGAAAACTCTGTTATCAAAAACAATAGCTGCTATTTGCTGAACACTTTACCATATGTTGGATTCTGTGCTCAGCATTTACATGCATCATTTCATTTAACCCCCAAAGCTATCCAAAGTGGTACGTAATTCTTATCATACCCATTAAGCAGAAGAAGAAAACTTATCTCAGAGAGGTTGAGTAACTTGTTCAAGGCTACCCAGTTAGTAAATGATAGGAGTAGGAGTTGAATTTAGATTTGCTGACTCTAAATCCCAAGCTTTTAACTACCGTAAAATACAGCCTCACACAGGATAAATGGATGGAAGGATGGGAGACAGACTAGATAGGTAGGTAGGTAGGTAGGTAGGTAGGTATAATAGACTAATAGATAAATATCTATGATTAGATAAATCATTTCCCAAGAAAGGCACAAATTATTTATTAATTTTTATCAGTGTTGCCTATAGGTAACCTCATAAGTATAAAGGCAAGAGGGAAAATCATATCAAATTTACAGGAAAATAGACCCAGCAGTGTTTTGATTTTCATCTAGAAATCTCAGCCATGTTTAACAAGGCATCGGTTTCTCATACAGCATGGAAGATGTTCTGAGTCACAGATGATTTCAAGATACTAGTCTACAGTCTCAACCCCACCCCTCTTCACTCCATGCAGTAACTTTTTGCTGTAGTCAAAATAAAGCCAGTAAGCAGGACACAATAAAATGGATATGAGCTTCCCTTTCTCTGCTTTGATTAGCCAACTTGCTGATCATAATAAGCAGTCTGATGGCTCAAAGGACAGTCAGCACTGATAGAAACAAGGAGATGAGGAATTCCAGACGATGGATAAGCAGTTTGGGATAAGTTGGCAATTGGCTTTAATTTGGTACATTCTTCCAATTCTGTTTAATGCAATAATAAAAGCATTCTGAAATGCTGGAGAATTTTTGCAAATTCCTTTATTAACTTTTTTATTATTGGTAAAAAAAGCCTGAGGGCTCTGAATATCTTTAGATAAAGAGCGCTATAAACAGATGGCTGTAGGTTTGCTTTTTTTCTGGGGTTTACCACCTGCTTTAATATACTGAAACATCAGGTCAAATGAGTTCACTGCCTACAGCACCAAAAGCTCCCTGACATTAGCCAGAGAACACAAACTTCAGTCACACTGGCATATAACAAGAAAAGTTCTACTCTGCAGGCTTTTGGCAAAAGACTGCTCTGTTCGTGTACACCTTGTGATATCAAATAATTCCTGATCTGACTTTACTGCAGTGCCCGCCAAGCAATTTAGTAGATCAGACACCTTTTTTTTAATTTTGAATTTTTTAAAAAGGTACGGTTTATATTCAGTATCATTTTGTATAATTTCAGATATACAACAGCATAGTGGTTAGACAGTCATGTGCTTTATAAAGTAGAGTGTTTTCCTGATATTTCTGGTACCCCACTGGCACTATCCGTAGTTATTAGAATATGACTGACTGTATGAGTGTTTCTTGTGCTGTACTTTACACCCCTGTGACTATTTTGTAACTACCCATCTGTACTTCTTAGTTCCTTCGCCTTTTTCACACAGTCCCTCAACCCCCATCCCCTCCGGCAATCATCAGTCTGTTCTCTGTATCTGTGCATCAGTTCAGACACCTTCTTGAAGTTTCCACATGCTCCAGAGTCCGTAAATACAATGTAAATAAGTGAATTGACTTTTGGGCATAAGTCAGCATTGGAGTTTACATCTAACTTCATGTTTAGATTTTTTATCTTAATTTTTAAATGCACAAACAATTTGAATGTTGAATTTAAAATGTAAAAGGAGTTTCAGACGTAGGTTAGCACATCCACCTGATTTAGGGCCAAATCCTTCCTGAAGAGGTACCTTGCTAAAAACATTCTTTATAGATGAGCCAAATACTTGAACTCCAGGTATGTTGGCTCTGTGTCTCACTCGTCCTGACTTTGCTCTTGATTTGATGATAAGAAAGTAAGCCTATTGCAGGCTTTTGGAGGTGGACAAGACCCTTATATGTTAAAAAACATTGGGTCAGGTCCAGCAGTCGAATTTCCTCTGTCACTTCTCGTGGCATTGACTAAGTAGGACCCTTGCTTGCCTCAGAAATCAGTGTCTGATCTACTAAACTCCTTGGGGTGACCTTCAGTAAAGTGAGATTAGGAATTATTTGATCTTATAAGGTGCACACAGAGTAGTTTTTTGCCAAAAGCCTGAAATCTGGAAAATTTCTTCTACATTCTGAAGTCACTGTGAGTCTATGACGGCGGACTTTCTTTAACTGAGAAATCATTGCCCTGTGCAGTCAGGTGAAAACCTGACACCCCTAAATTACCTGGAAATGTAATGAACAGAGAAATTACTCCTTAGGTGGCTAAATAAAGTAGTATTTTAGAAGAAGGCAATGATCTTGAATATGTTTGTTCTTTTCTAGAGCGACAGTAATAACGTGGCATATCAGTGCTGTCACTTAAGTGACATATTTACTTTTATTTTTGTTTTATTTTGTTGTCTAATGAGCCAAATAACCTTTTGCAAGAATAAACAAACTTAATAAACAAACAAAACAAAAAACTTGTATTTGTCTTCCACCGTGAACGCTGATGATTCCAAGGAGCTGTTAGAAATAAGATAAGGCGGAGATACGCGTAGCCCCTCTCCAGCCTTCATAACAGAGCCTAGTAAGGAAACGCTTGCTCTGGTACCTGTGTGCCCATTCATTCTCTCTCTGAAGGGCGCAGTGGGTGTGGGAGACACACCTTGCATTGTCGGTTTGCTGCTTGCTCACATTTTGGCATTTGCACCTTTAGTCGTGTGATCTCTTCCTTACAGTCCTTTCCGTCGTCTACTCAGGATGACTTTGTACCCAGCTGAAACCAGAGTGCTCTTACTGTAGAACAGGGATTGGCAAACAGCCAGGTCAAATACAGCCTGCTGCTGATTTTTATAAAGTTTTACTGGAACACAGCCAAGCTCATTTGCTTATGTATTGTCCATAGCTGGTTTCGCACCCAGCCAGAGTTGGATAGTTGCATCGACACCCACAAATAGTTGCTGTATCTAAAACTAGAACGGACTAGAAGACAACCCCACCTGTGGTGACAGGTGAGCCCAAGAACATTGTTATCTTCATATAACCCTTAAGGTCATTTAGGTTCCTTTGTTCTTACTTCCCGCCTACCAGACAGCCTTTGCACTCTGATTGGCCAACCCTGGTGTTCTTCTTCATTATACTTTGGCTTCTTGATTTAAAGTTACAGGTTGAATTTTGATCTATAATTAGTTCAATACAGTTAGTTAGCATGACCAGCTCCTTAGACCTTATGGTCCTTGTCAAAATGAAACTTTTGATACTACAGAATCAGCAGCCAAGTTAAGGTCACATGACCACAAGAGACCTGCTTTAATCAGCAGCCTTTTGCTCATGGCTAACATTTGGCTGTGACCACTGGAACCTCTGTTGTGACGCACATAATATTTGTATTGTAGTATGCTTACTTATAGCATTTTTATCTCCATAGACTGTATGCTCCTTGAGGTCAGTACTCATGTCCTTTCTTTTTTGCTTTGTGGTTCCCACTCAGTGCCAAGCACAGTGCCTGGCTTTCAGTGAAAGTGTCAAATGAATAAGCAATAAAAGAATACATAAATTTTGTCTTTGCTGAAATTTCTTCTCATCTCCTCTCTCTTGTCTGCATGGTATAACTCATCCCCCACATCTTCTCTACACTATTCTCTAGTGACTACAGCTCATAATCATCTCTCCCTTCTTACTGCACTCATAGTTAGCAGCTCACAATTTGGCACTTAATTATTTCTTAATTGATTCATCTGTGCTATCTTCGTTTCCCAGGGAGCCTGATGTCCCAGAGGCCAAGAATATATATATACATTTTTAAAGTATTTTGTACCAGCTCCCTGTGCCAACCCCCAACACACATAAATGCATTAGAGTTTAACTTACAACAGATTTTCAGTAAATATATGTAAATTGACTGAATTAAGCACTGCCATTACATCTCAAGAGAGGCAGACTAGAATCAAAAGCAGTCTCTGCTGTTGTTTGGGATGTTTTAGAAATATAAAAATTGTGTCCAAATTATTCAACAACTTCAAAAGTTATCAGATAACAGACGAATAAATTCACAGAGCCAAATAAGGCAAATCGAAAAAGTCTCTTTCTCCCTTCCTCCTTTCCTTTATCTGTCCGTCTGTTCATCCAACATCAGTCTGTTCATCTGTCCACCCATCTATCTTGCTCTGTCTCTCAGTGTTGTTTTGTTTTTAATTATAAGACCAATTTACTTCTTTGTGCATCAGACCCAAGAATCTGTCTCTGTGACCCAGGCCTGGCCCTGGCCCCGGCGTCCACCTGACACTTGGCTGATCAGCCCATTCCCCATTTGTCATCAGCGGTCTCTTCTAGACATTTGCATCATGTATCCATACAGAAGAGTCCTAAGATACTGAAACTGTTTACCAAATATGGTGATAGGGTCTTCTTATGAGATATTTAGTTTAGTGTTTAAAATTTGATTTTTCTGGATTAACTTAGTTCTTTGGAAAGAAAAACAGAAATGTACGATCTCTTAGTCTTCTCTTTTATCCCACAGAATATTCTTCCTTGAGTAGTTTTCATGAACTGTGAGATTGTCACCTACCTGCTACCACTGAACAGTCTTTGTTTTAAACCTGGAATTTTGAATTGAAAACAGCTAACTTCTTATGAATAAAATACTGCAATAAATGCCGCACCTCCTGGAACGCCGATCATGTTGTGCCAGGTGTTAAAGAGGAAAGTTGATTTGCCCTCCATAGAAGGAGCTCTTCAGGAGATGAAGTGTTTGTGTAGTGAGTGATCCCACGCGGCTGACCCGCCTAACCGGGTTTCTAGGCAGGCTCATTTCAACAGCAGCATCTGTCAGATGAGGGGGTCTCAAGTAGTGCAGGCCTTGGTGCCAAAACCTCTGCGTGACTCTCAGGATGACAGTTTTGCAGAACCGTTACTTTAACTCCATTTCTTAACTTCACTTTGACAGCTTCTTGTACTTTTTTCCTTTGAACCCTGTGCCCACATAGTGACTGTCGGGGGTTTCTGGTTTCTCCTTAGCTCCCACTGCTTTTGATGGTGTCGGATAAGATCTCATGGCATGATCTAGCTTTCAAATCCCCCAAGACTATTCCTCTTACAATAAGGTCTTCTTAATTTTTTTAATGGAGTCAACCTAGTTTTTCTAACCTTCTTTTCAATAATTAAAAATGTGAAATTCTACCCAGATGATATTTTCTGTGCCAGAACTTCATCCTAATATCTGACTTGAACTGCAAATCTGTTATAAATGCCACCTCTGGATTAGGAGGCCCTTACACAGGGGTTGAAGAACCTGACACCTGTCCACAGAATGCTGCCCGAATCCTCGAGATGCTGTTTCCATTGCCTTACTGTGTTCGGTTGGGTTCATACTGAATGTCAGAGGTTTCTTTTTCTACTTACCACCCACTTCCCCTCTTTTGGTACAGTTGCTGAGGGTTGCATGTCTGTAACATGTCTGTAATTTTTATTATTCATTTGACCCCAAACTATAATGTGATAATTATCTTTGTTTTATTCATGTTGCCTTCATTTTTTAAAAAGCCACGTGAATTTGTAATTTCTATGACTGGTTTAAATTTCAATTACCCTTCTAGTCATACATGATGGGGGTTAATTAAAAATTTTAAAAATAAGTTCTCATTCCATGTCTAATTGCAGGATAAGTTAAATTTGAAGGTTAACTTAAAAATGTTATTGACAAACTTGTCAAAGCTAAGGAACAATTGGCATGCCTTTTAAAAACATACAGAAAATGCCATGTTTAATTTTATTTGAACACATTGTTTTAGTGATGGTTAAGCTCCTCTCATATATGTTTAATCTGTTCAAGTAATGGATTATATCCCATTTCTGAATGTTTTATTTTTTCTGCAGTCAGAGGTGATCCTGAAGCTAAATGTGTAAAGAAATGAGCATTACGAGGTATCATTATAAATGAATGTGCTTGATTTCCTGAAGTCTTTCATTCAGATCGGTCATGCTACAGAAAGATGTTTTGTGGATAATCACTGAGGATTAGAGGCAGTTCAAGCAGGTTCCCAGAAAATGACTCTGTCTAAAAAGTACAACTGTTCCTCTCATCCCCATAAAACTCCACCATTCATCCCCTGCATTAAATCCTTTTCTTCCCACAGTTGGTCAACTTTTTGCAGGCAGGGATCACATGCTGGGAATCTTCAAACCCTTAGCAACTACAGAATGTCATGGTCAAAAGGTGTTGTTGAATTCCAGGTGACTCTACATTTTTCTCGTGGTAGGAAAGGAACTGTTGAAATTTTACTACATGAGTCTCTTTGTTGCTTTGCTTTTCACTGAAAACCATCAGAAACGTATTACTTTCATTAAAGAGATTGTGTCAGAATTGTCTGTTAAAAAGGTACCACACACTCCCTTCGTTTACCCTGGATGAGAGTGAATTCCAAGGCCTGTGAAAGTGTGATACTAAGAGGCCCAAAACATATACACAAATTATATCATTCTGTGGCCAGGACCTAAAGAAGAGCAGGAAGCATATCTACTAAATGAAGTTAAACAAATGCTGCTTTTCCTTTTTGTGTTGTCTTTATATTCATCAGAGGCATTTTAATTCAGAATGTAGTTCATACATAATACAGGCCAGTAATCGCTCCGAGAAGGTTATTGCATAAAGATGGGTAGCTGACAAACCCCTCCCCCCTTTGTTTTCTTCTAAAAGGTGTAACCACCTTTCTGATGACTACAGCATTCTCCTTAAAGTAGTTTTAGTTTGGGTCACAGGTGACACACCTGCTCTGTTCCAGGCCCTGGGCTAAGTAAGTGATGGTGACCAGCCACGGACAATAGCATCATGCTCCCTGATTCCATGGGGCGGCAGAGCCCTGCGTGGGCAACCGTATGGGAGGAAATGTTTCACTTTTTCTTAATCAATTATGAAGTTATCAATTATTAATGTCTCAAAGCAGTGGCAAGTCATTATTAAGTCCCATTTTCTATGGGACTTAACATGTCTTGCCTTCTCGACAGTTAAATAGGTCTCATGTATGCCACGGGAGCTCTCTTTCCCTGACACCAGGAGACAGCTACTGCCAGCCACTTGTTAAACATACATTGCCTTGGAAATGTACCTTGTGCCTGTCACCATAGCAACACCCTGAGAATGACCTCAGCAGCCACTCAAAATCATTTCTACAAAACCAATTATAGCTATAATTAACTCTCTGAATTTACTCTGCAATATAAATTTGTTCAGACCTTGTGTTTCTTTGTAAAAGGTTAAATGAATGGAATAATCCAACGTAAACTCATCCTCCCAATATTCCACCAGCATTTTCTCTCAGAATATGAGATGCTTCAATGGAAAATGCAGTGCAGTTAAGAGATTATTTTATTACCTTTTCTCAGAATGTGACAAGAATCAACAAATGAGGATGCTCTGGTCTTATTGTGCCAGAACTCCATTTCTAAGGGAACAGAGTGGGTTTTTCCCCCAAGCAAATGTGAGATGCAGAATGATGGGGGTCCCTCCATGTCCTGTAAGCTCAGAGTGAGGGCGCACGCGGGGCTGGGACTTACACAGGCAGAGGCTCTTCACCCTGGCCTCTCCTTGACAGTGAAAAAGGCTGGTCTTTGTTGCCTGTAGGTTTAACCTGCTTTGCAAATTATCTGCAACATATCTTTAATTCTGGGGTAGCTACTGAGTCTCCCAGACCTTTCTCTAGGAGAAAATAGTTTGCATCTTTTGTTTGGAGCATTCGTCGTTTTGTTTTGTTTTTCTTGTCTTATTTTGGGGTGCTTGGGTTTGGTTTGGTTTTGGTTCTAGATAATATATGTTGCAACTACCAGGCCTTGACATAGTACCTTTCAGTATTTTTTGTTCCATTAGATTAACATTTTTCTCTAAGTGAAGTGAGCCTTTGTCTCCACTATCCAACTGAGGCAAAGCAAAGAGAATGTCAGTCAAGAACTGCACTTCATTTTCAAGTGAATTGGAAATGTATGGGATATCTTTAACGGCCATTCCATGAAAACATGTACATACCTGAGCAAGGAGCAGCCAGAACAGACCCCAGCAAGCAGCAAGCACTCAGCAAAAGTTCACTGTTGTTATGCTGTTGTCGTTACTCTCTATGAACTCCACTGACTTTGAAAGGGAGCAAAAGAAAGGTGAAGAGGAAACAAATATTCTTGCAAGAACAAATGTTTTAGATATTCATCTGACATTTCAATACTGCCCAGCTCACAGAGAGACACTGCTGACAGTATTTTTAGGGCAGCTTCCCAGGGGTGTCCAACCTTTTGGTATCTCTGGGCGGCACTGGAAGAAGAAGAGTCATCTCAGTCCGCACATTAAATACTTGGCACCGTGAAATCACACAAAAATCTCATCAGGTTTTAAGTAAATTTATGATTTTGTGTTGGGCCACATTTGTAGCCATCCCTTGTCAGTGCTTTTCAATGACAGGTGGGTGCCCTGGTTTTATCTTACCTGCGCATGTTCATCCAGGAGCTCAGTTCACTCTTCTGAATTGGAGAGAGACTAGCCAGGTCCTGCTGTGCAGAGTGACGGATATTTACCCACTGCATGTGCTGGTTCTTTAAATTCTCCTGTGCAAATACGTGTTTATAAGTGGAGTGGCAATGAGTAGTCTGTGTTGTTCATCTTTGAGAACAGAAAGTCAAGATCTTTCTTCACCACAAGAACATGACTGCACCTTGTGTACAAGAATTAGTCACCTTCTGTTCTGGCTTCCTGTGTATTGAGTTAAATGAGTAGAAATGGTTTATTGGGCAGCATATCTCTGAGCAAGCTTGGCAGCATAAGTTAGAAGTTCTCCGATTCCTCTGAATTAAATTTTTGTATATAGTAGTTTAAATAAACGATGATCTTGTAGGTTTCAAAATGTACATTCTTTTCAAGTTTTTTAAATTAAGGAGCTGATAAATCACAAAAACCTATCAATGCAAATTAGCCAGCTGATTGTGCGTTTGTGCTGTGGTGGTCTGATTTATATGTAGATTGAGACACAGACCAGCTGTAGAACATGGCTTGTTAACCCCACTGGACAACTCCAAGGCTATGGCAAGATATTGACCGAAAGCTGGGGTCCAGTACATTTTCATATTTCCTTCCTGCTTCTCATGCCCATATTCTCCCAGCTTGTTCCCTTATTTATCTTCCAGACAGTTTTATAATAACTAAAGATAGCAGGCTGGTTTTGATCAGTCAGTAGAGAGCTAATTGCTAGTTGGAGAATCATTCATGTGTTTGGGATAAGGCCACTAGAATACTAATTTGTTGCTTTGGTGTAGGAACTTCTAGGCTGATATGTTTTTGTCTTAAAGGATTGATAGGCCTCAAAATAGGCAATGGTTTTATTTCTTTGTTAAAGTCAGACTTAGCTCTACTATTTTAGGATCCAATGAATCTTAGAGACCTAATGTAACATTTCTTTCAACACCGGTTTTAAATGTAATAATATAACATGAAAAAACACTACCAGTACAAATGGTATTTAATTAGCATTGAAATGAAATCTCAACACAGGAAACCCACCCATACATCCATGCAACCAGCAGGTATCACCAAGTACTGTTTGCCAGGCACTCTGTAGGTACTAAGGCAGGAGTAAGGACGAGTGAGAAAAAGCCCTTCCCTTAGGTCACGTCGACGGAATGTCTGTGCTTGCTGAGCCACAACCTGCTCCGCACGGGACACTTCCTGTCACACATCTCAGAGCTCACTGTCTCTTGTCTGTGGGCACAAAGGTGTTGCAGATCCAACCCCTTTCAGTTCTATTAGTGACTCCATCTTTTCTTTAAATCTCATTCACACATTGAGTACTTTGTGTCTACACCTTGTAGTTGTGTTCTGAACCCGTGTCCACGCTCCGCCCTCCACAGGGGCCACGGGGAGGCAGCACCGTGACTCTTTGAGTCATGAAGATGCTGCGCAGAGAGAGCAGTCATTTTCACCCCGTGTCGTCAATTACATCAAATTAGGTCATTCTCAAGGTTGCAAATTATTTTTTGCACTTTGAAAGAATGAAAAGTGAATGCAACACAATATTTTTTAAATGCCAAAACTGTGCTGATGGAGAACATACGTTCTGCCAGGGGTCAGTACTGGAATGGGTAGCGCGGGGCAGTTCCTCTGTGGAGACACAACGATTTTGTGGCCTGATTGTGGTGGTGACTGCACGCATCTCTACATGTGATGAAATCTCATACAGCTATGTGCCCCCAAAGTGTGTATGTGTGTGTGTGTGTGTGTGTGTGTAAAAACTGCTGTAATCTAGGTACAGTCTGTAGCTCAGTTAATAGTGCTGGTTCAGTGTCAGTTGCCTAGTTTTGATGATGTACTGTGGGAACTTAAGGTGTTATTACCATTGAAGGGAGCTGGGTGCAGGGTACAGGAGATTTCTCTGTAATATTTTTGCAGTATCTTGTGAGTCTAAAGTTACTTCAAAATGAAATATGTATTTTTCTCCAAAGGAATAGAAAAATACAATGTATGCTGATACATTTCAAGTTTAGGTGTGGTGATCCTAAACACGGGGAATATCCGACCTTAGACACTGTTACCTCAGTAACTACAAATCCTGTGGCTCCACCTGAATCATGAATGACTTAGACTTTCAACAGAATTCAGGATACGGTGTCCTGTGTTCTCTCTTGGAATAAGGAGCTATATTCCAGGAAGAAACTCTGATGTTCTGCAAAAGGAAAAAAAGGGGAGCTTTTGGATCTGATGCGTAACCCTTACCTGTTTATTTATACAAACTTTACTTGTATAAATAATTCAAAAACTATTTGCTTTAAACTCCTGTTTTACCCACCAGACCTTCTGAACAAGTGGAGGGTAGGAGACTCATTTGATTTATTTTCTTCTCCCCATTTCCTCTTGTATGGGTTCTAATTGATAGGAAGAGAGGAAATAAAAAAATACCATGAAACCAGGTAATCCACAGACAGGTAACCTTGCTCTGACCAGTGGAAAGTCGACTTTATCTTTTGAGTTCCCAGACTTCTTTGCCACTTTCTGATGTCTTTCTTTCTATTCTTCACTTCTCTTTCCGCAAGCAGGTGTGGTGTGACAGTGTCACTGACTTTCTCATTGTCTTTCCTCCTCCAGCTATCTCAATGACTTGGACCGCGTTGCCGACCCTGCCTACCTGCCTACGCAACAAGATGTGCTTAGAGTTCGAGTCCCCACCACAGGGATCATCGAATACCCTTTTGACTTACAGAGTGTCATTTTCAGGTAGTAACTGAGTCCGAACAGCCCGCTTCTGAGCTCGTTTGCCTCGTGTACATTTGATGAACTCTATGAATATTGAAATCATGTGTAGGCTTTAAAACAGCATCCCCTCACACCAATTGTCATTAGGTACACAAATGGAATCATGTGTTCCTGAAAGAGGAAGCAGAGGAAAGATGTATGAGCAGGTTTCTCATTTCAGATTAAATCACTAGGGAATCAATGAAATCTTCATTTGCTGATGGTTGAACAAATTCAGTCACTAGAACATTAGTACTGATTATAATCGTTTACGAATCATTTTACCTATGAGGACAGTGGATAAATTTTTAGGTTTATGTAAGAAATGAATGATCTTATGACCCTATTAATAACAGAAATTGTATGTTGACGGAAGCTTTCACGTCATTGTTTCCTCCAAGTCCTGTGGAACCAATGCAGAAATTCTCAGTAGCAATAAAACTATGGGATGCTTTGTGTTCCTAAGATAAGTTGCTTGAAATTTTTCAAAACACATGATTTTGAATATGGATTGATTAACCTAGTCTAAGTTTATGTAGGAAAATAGAGTGAAAATATATTACTTCCTCCCTCACAGCTGCTATTCCGAGTAATATTTAAGCAGAGGTATTGTCTTTTTTTTAAGGTGAGGAAAAAGTAAACAACACTGATTACTTTCATTTAATCTCTTACTACACCATCACTCAGTTGTACTTTTAGTGAGAATACAAGCCACAGGGTGCTTCGAGAAATGGAGACAGAGCAGGGAGAGTCGAGTTCCTCTTTAGTTGAGTCCCAGTGAAGAAAAACTACATACAGTACAGGGTTGAGTAGCAGGAGTCTCACTCTCTCTGTGTAACTCTGCCCTGTGACCCTGGCGAGCAGCCCCTGATCCTTCCCTGCCAAAGCTGTGCATCTCATTCTGATCCGTCTCTGCACCTGGGGTCGCAGCTGGCTGCCATACACTGCTCTAACAGACATACCCAAAAATGGGTGGTAACATTTTGGAAATAATTCTGAGCCTCAGTTTTTTCTCCTGTTATAAAAAGTTGCATTAGATGACCACTGAGGTTCCTTATAGCTTCAACATTCTGTATTACTTAAATTTTGAGTTCATAGCATTTAGAGATCTTTAATTGGACATGCCCAAATTTTCTTCCTCTTAAAACCATATTATAGAATATTTTCAGAAAACATACAGTATCACATGGAGATTTTCATCTCTTTCTTGTTTAATAGTGACCTCTGAAACCAGGTTACTATTACATCTTTTTTCTCTGTTGTGTGCACCAGCTTTTAAAGGACATTTTTGCCTCTACAATAATAGTGACTTAGAAAAGTAATTTCCCACCACCATCAAAAGTATGTTGTAAAGACTAGTGTGACAGGATTTCATGGAATGAGCCTTTTATATAAATGAGTTGTATACCCTTCGCTCAGCATCAGAAAAGAGCTAGTGTTATAATTTTTGAATTCTAGTTTTGATGTCCATACTTCATAAGGCTCCCAGGTCCATTGTTTTACCTCTCAGATACCTCTTCCAAGCCTTAGAAGACTTTTAGAGGCAGTCACTTGGAAGAACCTGGATTTCTTAGTTTAGGTTTAAGGCTTAGAGGCAGGAGAGCAGCAGAAACAGCTGCAGTTTTCAACAAATGCTTAAGAGCCTTACGCAGACTTTTGTACCTAAAACTCTCATTTTCTAAAAGTATTATAACCTGTGAACATTGTGCACATTTTCACTGAGATATGGAACAACAGTTTGAAGGAACTTAGATTTAGTGCCAAGTACTGCTAGGTTATTTTCATATATACATTATCACTCAAATTGATTGATATCAGTGTTGGTTCCTGAGCAGTAACTCAGCGTAGAATTGAAGTGTTAAAAACAAATCCTCGAAATAGTTCAAATGATAGCTTCTTGTAGCACATACAGTATTTATGGCAGGTTAGCAAGCTGTTTTATGCACCAGGCTAGTTGCATCTATGTTACCCAGTATGACTGGACCTAATATAATTATTGTCGATACTGGGTGAAAACAGCCCATAATGTTTACCCTACTGATAAAGGTTCAGGGGAATTGTGTTTGGATTTAGTTGAAGCATCACACACAACCATATTGAAATGCATAGCATCTTTCATCTTTTAAATGTGTTTGCAATCATTCTAGCATCTTTGAGAAATATGTGAGGATCATCATCCTCATTCTATAGGAAAACAAACTGACTGAAGTCAGTATTTGCCATTAGAGCTTAGTACAAATAAAACTAATTTTGTTTACTCTTCAGTGTTTGATTAAATAAGGCACCATTTTGCTTGGCACAGCACAGGGTTATTTTTTACAAAGTTATAATTTTCGTGCACATCTGGTAACTTTCTGATAACTGCAGTGATTTCTTACCCAGAATGCCTTGACTTTGATTGTTGAGCAACAGAAAATTAGTAGACATTCAATAAGTATTAATTGGACTTACTTGGCTGATCATTCTTTTTAGAGAATATTTTTCCTAAGTTTGTAAATAAAGTTATGTTTATGTTGATTTTTTTTCATTACATGCTATTAATATGAATGTTGTTAACCTTGCAGAATGGTCGATGTAGGGGGCCAAAGGTCAGAGAGAAGAAAATGGATACACTGCTTTGAAAATGTCACCTCTATCATGTTTCTAGTAGCGCTTAGTGAATATGATCAAGTTCTCGTGGAATCAGACAACGAGGTGAGTGCTCATTGGACAGGCAGTGGTTTGTCATTTTAATATCTGATACAAATAAATGATGGGAAGTAGGGTGTGGGGTATGGAGTAAACTAACTTCATGGCTTTCGTGGCTAGTTATTTGGGGATTTTAAAATGAACCAAAAAGAACTCCTTGGTACACATGGTACACTCAGAAAGGTAAGCTCTTTTGTCAGACGTATGAGCAGATCTGTGTGTTCAGGTCTAATCAGACGCAATGTAATACTTTTAACATTCTGCAGGGGCTCTGAAAATGAAAATAACAGAAATCTCAGGCTAATCATCAGATCATTTGGTAGCCTTCTTCCTGCAGGCCGGAGTCAGGGAGTGGTGGAGTGAGTCAGCCGGTTGTGTTCTGTTTTTGTTTGGTCTGTCGTTGTTTGTCTGCTGGGTGGGTCCCGAAGAGTACTTTGAAAACGCAAAACCTCTCTTGGCAAATGTGAGTGACTTTGCAGCTGGGCCCTAAATCAGTTCAGTGTGGAGCCATGAAGTGTCTTGGTGATGTGGCCTTTCTGCTATTAAAGAATTCTACATGCTATTGCATAATTTTGTCTCTACTGATCAGTGAGTGAGTGGTATGCCTGTCTGGAGAACTGATTCATTAATGCAAGTTCCTCCCCATTACATGGAAATTTAATAGGTGTAAATACAGATTTTGAGGATAATAAAGGCTCGGTGATGAGTCAGAGTTGATGAGAGAGTATAATTAAAGGGTACAGAACACCGACTTTGAGCTGGAAGTCAGTGTGGTGCTGGAGGAACAGAGAAGATACCGTCGATATACCCTGGTAGAGGCAAAGATTGCAGATTGACATGCCAATAGTTCAAGTGTTAAATATCCTTCTAATAGGGTAGAAAATAAAGAGAAGGATGTGAGGTATCGCTAAAGCTGATTAAAATGAAATGTGGCATATTGAAATGTACTTTTAATGCTGTGTATCTGTTAGATATACAAGAATTCTGGCTTCTTGGTTCTTTTAAGTATTTTATTTTTCTATACGTGTTAATCTCCATTAACATACACATCTAGTCCTCAGTAGTATTTCTTTTGTATGTAGGATTGATAAAAAGTTCATGACCCATTATTTCATATATAAACTGAGAGTTGCCGATTCATGCATTTCAGAATCTTTACTGGGTGCAAGTGTATGGGCCTTTGAACTGATCAGAAAACTTCTTTTTAAAAATGAAGTTTATTGGCCATTCGCCCTCTATAACTGTAATGCAAAGTGCTTGAAAGTCACTCGTCAAAACTTAAGTAAATCAGTTGCCATCAGAATTTTGGCTATGCTCTCTCTCTGCAGTAGTTCCCCCCTTTCCTTGATTTTGCTTTCTGTGGTTTCAGTTACTGCAGTTATTGAAATTCGAAGATATCAAGTGGGAAATTCCAGAAATAAACAGCTCAGTCAACAATTCATGAGTTATTAATTGTGCACCATCCTGAGTGGCTTGATGGAACCTTGCATTGACCCACCTGGGGCGTGACGCGCCCCCTTGTCCAGTGTATCCATGCTGTCGACGCTCCCCACCCCTTAGTCTCTCAGTATCCAGTTCCTCTGTTATCAGATCAAGTGTCACAGTAGTTGTGTTGAAGTCACCCTTATTTTACTTAAAAATGGCCCCAAAGCACAAGGTAGTGATGCTGGCCGCTTGGATGTGCCGAAGAGAAGCCATGAAGTGCTTTCTTTAAGTGAAAAGGTGAAGGTTCCCTAATTAATAAGGGAATCTGTGTTCCCAGGACTGTTATTGCAGTGTTGCTGTATTTTTTCTCTTTTATTTGTAGTTGTTCATCTCTTACTGTGCCTAACTTACAAATTAAACTTGATCGTAAGTATGTACATATGTACAGGAGAAACATAGTCTCTGTAGAGTTTGGTGCTTTCCACAGTATCTCCCTTGGAACATGTTCCTTGCAGACGACAGGGAGACTGCTATGTGCGTTTCTGTCTATCTCTGCCGGTGCTGGTTTGTTGTTCCACAATCCTCAGTTGTCGGTTTTGAACATACTGCATATTTCAGAAGCAGACATGTGACAACATTCCTGATGTCTTTAAATGTAGAATCAAGACAAAAGAAATTTTGAGGGCTTGTGTACTATGTACTGGGTACCAGGGAATCCAAAGAGATACAGAAATAAAGGAAAAAAACCAACTTTGCCTTAAATGACCTCATGAAAGAGATATGCTACTGTAAGATGTAAGAAACACACATAATTTTTATTTTTGTCACTGTTTATAGGCAGCAGAAAAATGTGTTTATCAATACACATTGTATATGAGATGAATGCACTATACCTATAAAGAAATATATGTTGTGATTTAATGCTGATCAGTCTACTACTTTAAAATTTGCAAAGCAGAAAAGAAAGTAAATTTCTTAGGCCATTCATCAGCTAATTCTAGTTAATCCATTTCTTCTGTTATCTAGATATTATAGGTCATTTATTCCATTTTTCATAGGATGTTGCTTGGGGAGATCAGGTTTTTGTATAAAAGTATGTTATTTTATATTAATTTGAATAAGATAACATTGTTTTGATGATGTGATCATCATAATTACATTTTCTACAGTAACGTGCCATTCAGTGTATAGGCACTATGTACATCTAAAAATATTTTTCCAGTTTCTTTTGATTCCTTTGCTTATTTATTATGCTACAAATTAAAATAACAAATCGATTATTTTTTCATTAGGACTCCCTAATCACTTGTGAATATTTTTAAGGCCTAACTTGTAATTCTACGAGATAAAAGTCATTTTTACGTTGTTCATTTTTTGACCTCAAGTCAATCCTGATAGTGGTATTGCAGATAATCTTGAGCATAATAAGAAAAATACTGCTTCTTAATTACTTCATCCATGTTAGCTGTAGCCATCACAGTTGGCAGTGTTGGTAATTAGGAAACACTGTCAAAGTATTTTTTGAAGTGGGGATGTAGTGGCATTATTCTTTTTTTTCCCATTTGTACTATATATGAAAATGTCATTGCCTCTCTACTTTCTTAAATCATTAAGGACATTTGAAAATATGGAATTCTGCTTTCCTTAAGTTGTATGGTTTTGGTGAGACAAAACTGAAATAAGTACTCCCATAATTTATGTTTTTGGTTTTGAAATCTGACGTTCATAACTTTAATCCAAAGCAGACTTTGTGGTACCTCCACTGGTGCACGTCTGAGAGGGGCCCCAGACAGCCTCCCTTCCTGTCCCAGGGATTATAGGAAGGCACTGCAGACCACCAGCCAAGGCTTCTCTGAGAAGTATTGTAGACTGCTGCTTTTGCTTTTAATATTTCTAAAACTTTTTGTATTAACCTTCAAAATTTATGTAGATCTGCTTTTGTCTGTTTAAATTCTCAGCCTTCCTAGAGTTTGAGGAATGCATTTCTTTTGTCATTTTTTTTTAATCCAAAGAAGGAAATACATTATCAAATAGTGGGTAAGAATTTTCAGGGTTGTAGAGTTGTGTTGATTTGCATATTCCCTTTGCTGTCTGATTTTCCCTGTGATAACACATCAGCAGGAAGCCAACTATGTTGCTGTAATCTTTTCATGCATATATTATTTCAGTGCCTCTGAAAGCCCAGAGCACACAGTAAGACATTTGCATAACATATTTCAGTTTATCAGTGTGTATCCAAACTCAGTCTTTTATTTTTCTGGTTTTCTGCTACATGAATATCTGAACACTTTTGATACAAAGATGCTTTCCTAGACAATGACCTAGGGTCTGTCCTACAGACCAACCACTTTATAGAATCCCAAAGACTATTTTTCTCCTCCAGTTCTTTTTTGAATGTGTGCTTCTCACTTATGTTAATTCTTTTGAAATGGTCATTAGTTTTATGAAAATATTGAAAGAATGTCTCATACCATAGCCCCGTTTTTGAACTGAGATGGATTCTCCAACATTGGTTCTCACAACCATTTTATCCTTCAAACCTGAAGGAATTGCTCAGTATATTTTCTAAGAAACTGTAAAAGAAGAAAGTAACCATTTATAATAACCTTAAGCACTTCATGCCTGTTCAGACTTGCTTAACACCGTTACTCATTAGAATATCACCAGCTGACCTCCCTGCGAGGTTAGATCAAGGCTTGCATCAGAGCAACGAGGATACAGAATGGAGAGATTGAGACCCGTGGTCAGGTTCTCCCGGGCTCCATCCTTTGCCATTCCAGACCAGCTGTCTTACCTGTCCTTTACAGTGTCTTCTAGAAATTAGACACAAACTCAGAGGAGAAACAGGAGAAGCTGTTAAAGGTAGACAAGGGCCTGGAAGTAGAATGAAAATCCTGCCCTTTCAAGGATTTGAGATACCTCTCCTCTGCTGCTAACCTCTTACTATTCTCATAGGTAACAGTAGGCTTTACCCATAATTCAGAGTTCCTGTATTGCTTATTTGATTTTGAACTATCTTAAAACAGTCTAAAATACGAATTTCCTTTGGATATTTCTCCTCTACTTGGTTTTAAAATGAAGCCATTCTGAAGTTATTCAAGTACAACCAAAGGTTGTAAAACTGTGAAACATGTATTTTGTTCTACTCTAAAACCTCCAAGGGCGCTTTGGGAAATTTTTTTTTTCAGATAAAATTCAGCTTTAAGGGGGAAACTGACTAAAAAATGAGGAGAAGAGGAAACTTTTAAGTAGCAGATAAAAATGAGAGCTAGGTTAAGATATCCAGTGTCAGGCCAACAGTAACCCTCCTTTATTGACTCTTGATCAGCTTATGAAATCAGAAACCACATCTTGCTTCTCAGCCTTTTGTATACTTGTCTGTGATTCATGGCCTGATTAGCAAGGATATTCCTGAAAGACGCCCTACTTTTTCATGTTTCACCCCTTTTCCATTTCCTCTTTCCTTTGTTCATTTAGCCATCTGTCCCTATTTGAGACTCCTTTCCCCGCCCTTTTTTTTCATTGCTCACATTCATGTTTCCTCCATTGTTTGATTTCTTTGTTTGCATTACTTGCCGGAAGCTAGGAGGAAGTTTTCTGATCACCAGTTACACAGTTGAACCAGAGACCTTAGTGCTGGTAAGGGTGTGGGGAAGCAGGCACACATGGATGCATTTTGTGTGAATCTGTGTTGGAAATTGTTTCAAGACTTGACAGTGAACCCTTATCACTACAATCTGTGCAATAGTTTTTTTAAAAATATTTTATTTATTTACTTTTAGAGAGAGAGGAAGGGAAGGAAAAAGAGTGGGAGAGAAACATCAATGTGTGGTTGCCTCTCATGTGTCCCCCACTGGAGACCTGGCCCGCAACCCAGGCATGTGCCCTGACTGGGAATCGAACTAGTGACCCTTTGCTTCACAGGCCCATGCTCAACCCACTGAGCCACACTAGCCAGGGCGCAATAGTTTAAAAAAAAAAAAGTAAATTACTTTACATTAAAAACATTATGAAAGATAGTATGTTCACTGTAATCTGATTTCTGTAATCACAACTAATTACATATATGAAATTATGAGGATGGTTATTAACTCCAGAAAACAAAAGAATTAGGAAGACTTTATACCAGGAAAAAGGTGTGAACCAGGGGTATCCAACCTTTTGGTTTTTCTGGGCCACACTGGAAGAAGAGTTGTCTTGGTTCACACATTAAATACATTGTGACACATAATCACAAAAAAAAATCTCATAATGTTTTAAGTAAATTTACGATTTGGGGTTGAGCCGCATTCACAGCTGACCTGGGCTGCATGCAGCCCGAGAGCCGCAGGTTGGACACCCCTGAAAAGTGATGGCCATCGTTGCTAGGTGATAGCATTAAAAATAACTCTTATTTTTTTTTTAAGTGAAACAAAGTAAGACTTCAGATTGCGATTTTGGTTCTGCTATTTACCAGCTTTGTCCAGCTTTCTTTTGGATTATCTGTCTTTTTCTTAGTGATGTGTAAGAGTTCCTTATATTCTTAGATGTGAGCCTTTTATCATATGGATTGTAAATACCTTCTAATTTGTAGCTTGCCATTCTCTTAATGTTGTCTTTTGATCAATAGAAGTAGTGAGTTTTAATATAATAAAATCTGTCAGAATTTTCCTTTATGGTTATATGTTTGTGTGTGTTTGTTTACGTAACTGCACACACACACAATAGGATAAAATAAATCACCTGAAAAATTTGGGTAAAAGGACAGTAAGGGTTGGAGACTGAAATTAAGGAAAGAAATACAAATCACACCACCAGGTACCTTTCCTAGTGGTAGTCCAAGATGTAGTCAAACATCTCTTAGCAGTCAGTGAAAGGAGGTGATCATGGTGTGTTACCAGATCCACTGTGCTTTTACAAGTCAGCTTCTCCTGGTACTGAGCCTGGGTGACCCTGTAGCTCACACAGAGATGCTATGGGAGGCAGTAAATTATATCCACGACAGTATCCCTCCAGTAAACCAAATACCAGAATTCACAAGGGCTGTTAAAGCCTCCCTCAGTGTGAGTCAGTGCCATAATACTGGGGTTTGTGATGGGCAAGTACTGTGCAACCTAACCACATAGCTTGATGTAAGATTAAAACTGAGAATAGTGGGGGAAGTGGCTTTTGTTTACTTCTGTTTTTATAAATGATTTCAGTGAAACAGGAAAGTGTAAAATTATAGAGAACTTAAAATTTCGATATATTTGCTTTTAAATCTTTATTTTCACAGAAAGAAAATGGTAGATTCAATTAAAGATCTTGTGTGACCTTCCTTGATTGATTTCTCTTCTTCCCCAGAAGAAGCCCCTGGCCTCACGTTGGCATTTGTCATTCCTAGCTTATTTTTTCACTTTTATACTTTTGGGTTGGCCAAAATGTCTGCATGTTTTTTTTTCTGTAAAATAAAAGACACAATTTTCATTTTCACCAATAACTTTATTGATTTGGATATTTTGAGTATGTCAGCTCTCTCCTGCTATTGGCTTCTAGTGGGTAGAGGCCAGAGGTGCTGCTAAACATCTTCCAATGCACAAGACAGACTCACAGCAAAGACTTATTTGGCCAAAATGTCAATAGTACCAAGAAACTTCGCAAACCACCGTTGACACTTTTGATCAGTCACAGCACCTTCTTCCTACACTGCACAAATCTTTTCTGGTATCTCAGTTGCATTTTTACCTTTCTTGAAATAGTAAAGCATAATACACTGAAAATGTTCCATATCTTCTTCCCATCCTCGGTATTAAAATGGCTGCACAAAAACTCACCAATTTTGGTAAGTTTTTTTTAAATGCACACTGATATGACAACTGCTACAATGCAGTCTAATAAAATTGTTTTGGATGAAGTTAAGGACAACTAAGCACTCCTAGAGCCATCATACAGAAAAAACTGGTTGAACTTTTTGGCCAACACAATACATATGTAGGTGCTGATAAATAATAGCGCCCTTATTCCTAGTGTGCAAGCCCTAATGCACAAGCCCTAGTATGTGAGCCCTCGTGCAAAGCATTGATGGTTTGCTGGTGCCCCACTGCCTCAGCCTCTCAGCTGTCACCTCCAGAATTAGCAAGTATCTCTACGGAAGAATGCCACCAAATACAGGCCCACTTCTCTAGATTTGTCCTTTCCCAGATTCTGGCCTGGTAATTTTTTGTTACTTTTTAGCTCGTAGGCCTTTAAGCAAATGTAAATATTTTTTATCCTGTTAGTTCTTTTTACTGTTCTCTTTTCCACTGATATTAGTGACACCTGTGATGTGTGCCAGGTTTTATTTCGCACGCGGGTCTTCCTCTGGGCAGTTTGGTTGATCTACTTAGTACTCCTGTACCCAATGTAAAGTTACCTGACCACTAGTTTTATAATTATATGTAGTGCATCAAATCAGTCTCCCTTGTTGTTCTTCAGAATTTTCTTGGCTACTCTTAGTTCTTTATTCTTCTATTTGAATTTTAAGCTCAGCTTATCAAATGAAAAAAAACTTAATTGGAATTTTAGTAACTATATCTATAAATTGGATATTAGTTTTTCATCTTCACAGTATTGTTTTTATCATCTGTAAACATAACATGGTATAGCTCACCATTTATCATTTTGAATACTCTTTATATCTTTGTGTGTGTTCTGTTTTTGTAAATGTTCTATGTGCACTTGAAATTGTGATTTTATATTTTTGGATGCAAGGTTCTACATTATGTCTATTATTACAACAAACTTGTTAATTGACTTCTGCAAATTTTTATAGCCTTACTAATTTCTTGTCTGCTTGATCAATTATTGATAGTTATTTTTATTATTTTTAATAATGTTTTTATTGACATATACACATATAGGGAAGTATATAAATTACATGTTCAGTTTGATGAATTATCACAAGGGAAAAAATCCTTTGACTTTTTTGAGGAAAAAGAATAAAGCCATCTGAAAAATAAGAATGTGGATGTTTTTGTCCCCCCTCACTGACTGAGTTTTTAAAAAATTCTCACTTTGGATATAAACGTGTCCATTTTTTCTACATAGTTCTACTTTTCATATTTGGAGACTTTATTACTACATGCTACAGTGTAAGTTTTAATTTTTTATATTTTCTGATGAATTTGTTCTCTTTGCTATTAAGAAGATTTTTTTAAAGTCAGGTATGCTCTTTGCTGAAATAAAGCAATTTTATAAGCAGCAAACCAGCAGTGGTGCTGTCCTGCCTTCAGTCTCGGGGAGTCCACAGAAGAGGCTGTGTTTTCATACGTGCTGAGGACTGAGCGGGGGAGGCGGTTGGTGGCGGCAGCAGGGGGAGGGAGGCAGTGGCTGGAGGACACATGCAGGAGGTCAGCTCAGTACGTCATGACTAACATGGGAAGAAAAGGGGGCTTCAGAAGGCCTCGCTATACAGGAAGTAGAAAAGAGTAAGCTGAGTCTTTTAATTAACAGTTTATTGAGATAAAACTCATATACCATCAAATTTACCCTTTTAAAGTGTACACGTCAATGGACTTTAGTATATTCATAGAATTATACAAAGTGTTGCCACTAATTTTTTCATCTATATACACAGTTGACCCTTGACTAATGCAGGGGTTAAGGGCATTGACCCCTGTGTGGTTGAAAATTCAAGTATAATTTTTGACTTCCCCAAAACTTAACTATTCGTAGCCTGCTGTTCACCAGAAGCCTTACCAATAACATAAACAGTTGATGAACATATATTTTGTTTGTTATATATATTATATACTACTGTATTCTAACAGTAAAGTAAGCTAGAGAAAAGGAAAACATACATTTATAGTACTGTACATATTCATTGAAAGAAAATTCTTGTATTCAGTGGACCCGTTCAGTTCTAAGAAGAATCATTAATTTTTCATGATGTTCACCTTTTTTACTTGTTGATACGGTGAAGCAGCAACTTCCAGACTTCATACATGCTAGACTGGAATCAGGAACTCACTATTCTCTAATTTGGGGACTTCTTTTTACCCTAAAATGGAACCCTGTCCTTGTTATTGGTCCCTCTCCCTTCCACCCCCTCGTCTTAAGCAACCACTGGTCTACTTTGTCTCTATGGCTTCACCTATTCTGAACAATTCATGTAAGTCGTATCATACAATATGTGTCCTGTTATTTTCACCTGTGTGGCAGCATGTTTTAGTACTTCCTTTTTGTTGCAAAATAATATCCCATTTTATGGATAGACCCTGTTTTATCTATCCATTCATCAGTCGAAGGCTACTTGGATCAATCACACTTTCTGGCTGTTACAAACAATGCTGCTATGAACATTCATGTACATATGAATTTATTCCCTTTAATCCAGTCATTCTACTTTAAGGGATTTATACTAATAATCCCTTTAATCTAATAATTCCACTTTAAGGGATTTATACTAATTGTTTAATTGGATCCATGTCCCAAAGATATGTAGAAGATAGTCCATCACAGCCTTGTATATAGTTGTGAATAGTTGAAAACAACTAAAGTGTTCGGCAGTAGGAAATTGATTAAAAACTCAGGCTATATCTAAAATAATAAAATACTTTTTAGATACTAAAATGATAATATGGATTATGTGTAGTTAATATTAGAAAGTTCATTATATATTGACGTAAAGAAATGACTTCAAAATAATATAGATAGCATGCATCTAATCTTCAGAGATACGTAACACAGGTCTTTGTTATCGATGCATACCGAAATGTCTAGAAGGTTAATGTGAACCAGTAGCAGAGATTATCTGAATGGCTGGTTAAGGGCAATGTTTTTATGTTTTATTTTACTTATTTTCTAATTTTCTAATTTTTTAAACTTATTTTCTAATTTTCTGGATTATAGAAATGATAGCTATTTTAGAACGTTAAGAAATAATTTTTAAAAGTTTGTCAGTTAACATCTAGTTAAATACAAGTAAGCTTTTTAGGTCGCCTTCTATTTTCCTAATTGCCTTAGGAAGGATAAGGTGGAGACACAAGTGAATAAAGAAATCTATACAAATGAGTAGTCTCAGAAGCTTAACAATATTCGAAAACACCCATTTTCTGTCAGTTTGCTCAGAGTGTCTTCAAGACGGAGATAGCCTGTGGAAATCATACAGATCAAGGAGATATTGATATAAGGGAGACAGTTTTACGAGGTTAGGATTTATCTCAGCCCTTGTTTTTCGTCTTAGATGGAGCAAATGCAGGGGATTAAAGCTCAAAGTCCATGAAAGCTCTGCGCTTTGGACAAGCAAATGGAAATGCTGCGGGCCTGGCGCCAGAGGAATCGGGGCTGCTCCAGTGGCCAAGTTTAACCAGCCGGGGTCTTTCCTTGAGTACCGTCTGACTCTTCCTTTTTTGAAAAATGAGAGTTTGCCTTTTAGCAGGGAATCTGCATTTTTATAAAGCTTAAGATTATTTGCTGGGGCTTTGTTATTCTCACAGGGGTGTCCAGCCTTTTGGCGTCTCCGCGCCACACTGGAGGAAGAGGAGTAGTCTTGGGCCACTCATTAAATGCATTGCAACATGTGATCACAAAAAATCTCATGATGTTTTAAGTAAATTTATGATTTTGTGTTGGGCCGCATGCACAGCCGCCCTGGGCTACATGCAGCACCCACAGGCTGCAGGCTGGACACCCCCGCGAGTTTGATGGAGCTCCGGATCGCGTGAAATTTTCTTCTGGGAAATTAGGTAAGGTACAGGGGCACGAGTAACTGCCTTTTCTCTACGTTTCCGCTGCTGCCTCCGTTAACCCTGCTTCAGGGCTATCTCCCATGTGTGTCCACACATGAGCCAGTGGAGAAATGAGTAAAACCAGTATGTTTTTTTGAATGGCCAATTCCTGTGATGTGCATTGTGACTTTAAAACAAGAATAAGAGAACAGGGATCTTTTTTAAAGGACACTGGGCCACAGTGAGGTCTGACTTCGATACAGCCTCCCAGGAGACACCAGGGAAATTCGAGTCCTGGTTTGAATCGCATCTCCACTCATTTCAGACTGGGTAATCTTGAACAAAATATCCCTGTGCTTCCCTTTTGATGTACAGAATGAGGATATTGTTTGTCTCTAAGTGTTATGAGGATTATTAGAATAGATAACATGTAAAATTATTGGAGCACAGAGACATTCAGTAAATGACAGTTCTTAGTACCGATAATCTTCCTAATGAAAGAGGCCCTGTGATGACTTTTACTTCTAAACAACATCATCTATAAGAGAACTCTTTGATTTGACATTTATGCTTTCCAGCTAGAGTAACAGGCTTAACTGATATGTGTTCAGTAAGATAAAATATGGGGAAAACTGTTATCTGTGCAGATGCTAAAAAATCCAGGAAGCTTTGGTTTAAGAAAATTCTTTTTGGAATAACAGAAGGAAAAGGTTTTAAAATGCAAAGAAAGGAACTGAAATCCTTTCCTTTTAAGATACAGCTATTCATATTCATAACACTTATCTGCTTACATGTTTTATTTATTATAGTGTTTATATTAGTCATGTGTTTGGCTCAAAAACACAAAAATTCTTACAAAGTAGCCCAAGCACAGAGGAACTTGTGCAACCAGGAAGTTGTCTTGGGGGCTCCTGGAACCTGGGCTTTGGTTGGGCATCTCTCTCTCTCCTCCAGCCTTTTATCACATCCTCCCACCATAGCAATGCAAAAGAAAAGGGAGTTTCCATTCCAAATTCAAACTCTAAGGGACAGGGATGTAGCGTGTTGACTGTCTCCATGTAAGTTAACATTGACCCAGGGGTCAGAGGCAGCTTGGGTTTCCAGAAGACTGGGCATCATGGAACAGAACACGCCTGCTGGGGGAAAACAATAGCTACTATAGTGGTGTTTTCAAATTGTGGGTTTCAACATACTGGGTAGTGGCGACCATTATTGGGTTTCGAATTCCGTGTAAGTCATCCACAGCATCTTGACAAAATGAACTATACAGATTTAAATAAAATTGAACAGAAAATATCAAAGGGAATCATAGTTGGAATTATTGTTTTATGAAACTCTTGTTTCCGTTATATTTGTGTATGGGGGGGTGCTAAATACAATCTAAAATGTATTTGCCAATGTGGATCCCAGTCTAGAAAGGTTCCAGGTCTGCGCTGTACAATGCTCTTCCCTGGTCGGTGGCTGCCGTCAGTGGGAGGGTGGTGCGCCTGGACCTGGGATCCACCCCAGGCGCTGGGAGGACAGGTGAGTGTGGAGCAGCACAGCGGGATGGGGGAGAGTCGCTCCTCGCCTCCCAGTCACCAGGGCTGGGACATCCTTTTGTTTTGTTTTGGGTAGGGAATCTGGAGGGCAGGTTTTTATTTTTTCTTTATGTGACTCAATGTAAGATAAATAATTATCAGCTATGGTGTAAGTTCCACCCAATTTGTTCGTTTTAACATACAAAGTCTTCCACTAACAGAGCCAGCTTCCACTAACAGCCAGTCTTCCACTAACAGAGCCAGCTTCACAAAGTCTTCCACTAACAGAGCCAGTTGTGCAACTACACAGGGTCCGTGTTTGGTTTAATTACTCTCTGATGTCACCATCTTAATTTTTGAATAAGGGCCTCATGTTCTTATTTCGTGTGAGGCCCTGTGAATTACGCAGCCAGGCCTGCCCAGTGTGCACTGAACAGCGATAGGTCGCTAGAGTCTTTCTGCCTGCACCAGAGGGCTGTGGGCGTCCTTAGTGCTCACCTGTGCTCCAGTGCGAGATACGTACAAGGGGAATATATCTCCAGTCCTCTGTTAAATTTAGTATCACCCGATGCCTCTTAGTTTGAATTCTCATTTAAAGAAGTGACACTAAACGTGTTTCTCCTACTTAATTCGAAGCGTCTGATGCGTACTACAGTTACCAGCTGATGTCCTGCCTCACTTCCCCAGTGGTGCCAGGCTCAGCTGCCCAGTGAGGTTGGTCAGAAACTAATCATTGAAGCCCTGGCAGCCCAAACTCATGCTAATGTGTGCCCCATTTCTCCCTATCCTCTCAGTGCCCCCCCATCCCTTAAATAAGCTGTCAACTTACTGAAAGGAAAGAGACGGCATCGAATTTTAAAGAACTGGGATTCAGGTTATGTATTCGTTAAACTGAATTTCTAGTGTATAGGGTTAGTGTGGGGGTGCTGCTTCCTTCTCAGCTCATCCTGGAGTGGCCCACTGAGCTGCAGAAATGGATAGGCTCACTCCCCTCCCCGCCCCACTCCTCCCAAAAACCAAATACTTACAAAAACCGTGCACCAACCAGGTAGAGCCATGTTTTGGTTTTCATGACCTAAACAAAGAAACATCTTAAAACAGTTTATCTGTGTTTTGTGATTCACCTTCCAAATTGACCTGTGCTCAGTAAGCGTTCCTTTGGCACAGATACAAAACGTGCATAATCTTTTGTTTTAATTCATATTCTCTAAAATGACCAGAGTGTCTGTGCTCTTTAGTTGCTTGTCCCTCTGAATAGGGGTGTCTTGCCTGAGGTCTTGCTGTGAGACTTGTCAAACAGGAGGAAAAGCTCCAGAGATGTTGGAGCTGGAATGTAGGGTGGGCCGAGCCATCCAGCTTACATGATTCATGGGTTGGAATTTCAGATGCTAGCTCTCACAGAAGTGGAGCTCTCTCCAAAAGGAGAGACAGTAATAAAATCACCCGGGGAGGACTTTTCTGACAAAGGTCTTTTGTTGACACTGATAATAAGCTCCCTGTCTTTTTGAATCTGGCAGGCTCTGGTCTCTGGTTTCGGCTGAGATTGTTTTTTTGGGTCTTGGGATAGGAAGTATTTACCTGCCTTTTCACAGATTCCCCAGGCATTGAACACATTAGAAATGAACCAACATCTACGTGGATAAAAACCATTTTAGTCCTTATTAGACAATGAAGGAGCCTTCATGGATCGCTGTGGTCTTTCTTTATCTCCTCATCAACACAGACATCCTTTTTAAAAAATGAAGAATAAAGTTTTAAACTTAATCTTGTGGAATGATACGTATCATTTTGAAAACTAAAATCAACTTAGAATTCTTAATATTTCAGGCCATATACTAAATTCTAACACTAAACTGAAATTTCTGTTTGTGCCAGTCATTTTGCTAATTATTCAGTTCCATCCTGAGGAGAAACTAGTGCTTGAAGCTGTTTTATTAACCAAGTAAACAATCCCCTTAGATTCTGCTTACCTTTTATAGCAAGAAAACAGGTAATTCTTGTTGGAACTATTACAATCTGTGTTCCTCTTCTGAGTAGCATAATCTCAGTACATAAGAAACCCATGCATCTTTATCAAACTTCCTGTCCGCCTGCGATATAGGGTTATGTGAATATTGAAGGGCGTTGGCCATTTCTGTTTCTTCTTCCCAGCAGTGGCGCCCCCCTTATAACAGCTGCTTAGCTGTTTGATACAGGGCGTGACTCCAGCAGGTTTCAAGGAACAAACCCTAAGTTCATTCTCTGTATCTGGTACAACACACGTTGTTTTATCAGCGTCTGCACGTCATTGGCCTGCGTTAAAGGATCCTCTGGGTTAGCTGTCTCATTCCACCTGGTCATCATCCGAGTGGGCGATCCAAAAGTGGATCAAAACACCACGCAGAGCAGTATTAGACCATAACTAATGTTCCAGGAGAAGAGGTCTTTGTGATGCCAAACACCCGTCTGACAACTACTACTACTACGTGAAGTGCCCCGTAGGTTGCAGACTCCACCGGGTTGGCTTAGGCTCCTCCAAGTGTTGGGCTGTGTTCAAGTAGAACCTAGAGAACTGACTCCTTTATTGAAAGTTCAGAGAGAGATTTCTTCAGAAAACATGTCTCAATCTAAAGGAATACACCTCAGTGAAAACGTGTATACTGTTGTTGTGCTTGCCGTTAAAGTTAACCCTTGCAGGTGAGACCGAAGAGCAGATGGATCCTGTGGCAGGGAGGGGAAAGCCTTTGATTTCACGTCTTCAAGTCCCAAGCTCGATCCGTATTTCACAGCACCATGCTTCAGTGGGGACATTCTTGTCTCCTAGTTGACTACCTCACGGCAGAAAATCCCAGGGCTAAACATTTATCGAACCTCTTCAGTTGCATGAATTCAGGCCTAAAGAAATCTGAGTATCCTGGCTTATTCAGAGTTAACTTTCCATTAGCAATTTTAGCAAAAAGTACTTGGAATTCTAAAGAGGATTCACACCCTAGACCTTCTGCTTTCTCACCATTTGACCCTCAGGGGCTCAGTGTACTTAGCTATAAAGTAGGGATAACAACAGTCTTTTCCTCCACACTGTTAGGGTCACTGTAAGGATTCAGTAGCTTCCTATGTGCGAAGTATCCAGATGAGTCCCTGGCACATAGTGAGTGCTATAAAAGTGATTATTATAGTTATGATGATGATGATGGTTCCTAATCCAGGGATCTAACAGTATTCCCTTTGGACATTTTCTACTTAACTGAGGCTCAGCGTATAAAAGCTACAACTTCAGAACATTAAAACTCAACAAATTCCCTACATTTGGAGGATATTTTAGGGCTATTTCCTTGCAGAAGGAGCAAGTAGGGAGAGGGGCACCATGGCTTCAAGATTTAATAATCTTGCCCTAGACAGGTGGCTCAGGTGATTAGAGTGTCGTCCCATGCACCCAAAGGTTGAGGGTTCGATTCTGGGTCAGGGCACATTCCTAGGTTGTGGGTTTGATCCCTGGTCAGGGTGCCTCTGAGACGCACTGATCAGTGTTTCTCTCTCTCTCTCTCTCTCTCTCAAACCAATAAACATATCCTCAGATGAGGATTTTTTTAAAAAAGATTTAACAGTTTTGATAAAATGTCTGGATGGGCTGAGGAGAGATAAAAGTGAAAGATTTCGCTTATGAAATTCCCTGAAAACAGACCGATTTGAGATCTATATCTTTCCTTCTCTTTTAAGCAGTTTTATCATTAAAGAAAAAAAGAGGCTTCTTTTCATATTCTCATTCCATTTTATCACACTGCGCTGAAATTTTTATGCAGATCTGACAAGAATCACTGTCAAATTGTTTGCACCTTTGAGCACTTGTTCTATGTCCTGGCTGGCACCACTTTCTCCAGTACTTTCAGTATAGATCTGAACTTCTCGGTGAGACTATAAACTCCTTGGCAAGAATGATCAGTGACGTATATTGGTAGAGCAGCTGACCACCTCTGTGCCTTGTTCAGATCAGTGGTTCTCAACAGGGCTGGGGGAAGGCTATTTTGCCCCAAGGAAGCAGCAAAGGACCAATGTCTAGAGACATCCTGGGGATCTCACAGTTGGAGGGGTGCTCTGGGCATGTAGTGGAAGAGGTCAGGGTGCTGCTAAACACCCTACTGCACCGGGCAGCTCCCCAATCCCAGCAAAGAATTATCCTGCCCAAGACATCAGTAGTGCAGAGGCTGAAAAAACCCTGATTCAGAAGAACCAGAGGACTGCTATGTGCACCTTCCCCCCAGTCCTATGCTGGCAGACTGACACCGAGAATTCTGAAGTTAGGGGGTCACGTATTTGGCTTTGTCAGACCCTATTAAAATGCCAATGCACATTAAGCTTCCCCTGGCATTATATGTAATAAAATTTTCATTGCCCAATATGTCTTTCCAAAGGTAGATTTTGTAGAGATGCATTAAGTGCAGGACACAGTGAGTATTTAGAAAGGAAAGACACTGGAAAGGGCCTACCAAAACCAACAGTTAGCTTCATCAGTTTTTGCTAAGGACAGCCATACCTTTGGTAGCTCCCCAGAGAGGGCCCATGCAGCCACCTCTTCGAAAACAAGAGCGAAGGGCATTCACTCAAAGCCAGTCATTCCTGATAGAGTTCCAGTCCCTTCCATCAAAGGCAGCTCCAGCTGTCACTAGTGTACACCAGCTTGTGGCCAGCATCCCTGGCCGTGAGTGCCACGCCATTGTCTGATTCCTCTCCACACTGAGCCCAGGAATGGAGTGGACATTTTCATGTTTAGCACCTCTCCCTTCCAGGTCAACCTCAAGAACATCAGAGTCACCCAGAGTTCTCGTCAAATGTGCATTATTAGTCAAAGATCACCGGGGACAGTGGTGTTTATTTTGTTTCTCCCAGATTCTGAAAACTACACATTCTCCTTTTTAAAGTGTTTCCACAATTATTGAGAACAATTCACTCCAGTACATATTCATTGAGTTAATAATGTATTTATACATGAACTCTAAACCACTAGAAAGAAACTAAGGAAACATTTTTTTGAGTTTTTAAGGAAACAAGAGTTTTTCTTCTCTAAGGAAAGACATTTCATTTTTAACTTTAGACTGATAATCACGGTTTTTTTTACTATAGTAAAATACACATAAAATTTACCATTTTAAGTGTGCAATGTAGCGGTATTCACATTGTTGTGAATATTGTCCAGAATTTCTTCATCTTTGTGAACTGAAACTCTTGAGCACATTAAACAGTAACTCCCCACTCTCCCTTCCCCCAGCTCCCGACAGACCACCATTCTACCATCTGTCCTGTGAATTTGACTGCTCTGGGTATCTCATTCATATAAGTGGACTCATATAGTATCTGTCTTTTGAAGACTGCCTTATTGTACTTAACGTACTGTCTTCAGGTTTTATTCATGTAGCATGTATCACAATTTCCTTTTGAAAGCTGAATAATATTCCATTGTATGAATATACCACATTTTTTAAATTTACTCATCCATTGATGGACACTTGAGTTCTATATGTTGGCTATTTAAATAATGCTGCTATGAAAAAGGATACCCTTAGGTATTTGTTCTAGTTTCCATTTTGAATTCTTCTGGGTTCCTGCTTTCAAGTCTGTCTTCAACCCAAAAGTATAATTACTGTATTGGATTATATGGGAGTTCTAGTTTTTTAAAAAGATTTTGGGGACAACTAACTGAAGAACAATGAAAAATAATCAAATATTTTATTTTTTTATTTTTATAGAGAGGGGAGGGGAGGGAGAAAGAGAGGGAAAGAAACATTGATTGGTTGCCTCTTGTATGTGCCCTGACCTGGGACCAAACCCTCAACCCAGTCATGTGCTCTACCAGGAACTGATCCAGTAACCTTTCTCTTCGCGGGATGACACCCAACCAACTGAACCACACTAGTCAGGGAAGGCGGTTCTATTTTAATATTTTGAGTAACCACTGTAGTATTTTTCATGGTGGCTATACCAGTAACATACAAAAATTTCAATTTCTCTACATCCTTGTCCTACTATTTTCTGGCTTTGTTTTGTTTTTTAATGACAACCTTCCTAATGGATACGAAGTGGTGTCTCACTGTGGTTCTGACTTTCCTGATGATTAGTGGTGTTGCCATGTGCTTACTGGCCATTTGTATCTCTTCTGCGGAGAACTCTCTCTTTCTTTGCCCATTTTTAAATCATGTTTTTTGTTGTAGTTGTTGAGTTGTAAGAGTTATTTATGTGGTCTGGATATTAAACCCTTACAGGTATATGCCTTGCAAATATTTTATCTCATTCCACAGGTGATAGTCAGTTTCTTGAAGATACTATTTTTATAGCATGCCAAATAATGGCACTCAACCACTTGAGCGAATAGAGATTCTCATGTGTCAAAGGTGGTTATTTTCCAATCTTTTGATTTTTTTTTTTGTAATAGTTTTTTCTATCAAGGAAACTGAAATTTTAACTCTTGGCTAGTCAAGTGAGCCAGATGTCCACTAGGTGGTACTGTAACTGCAGCATGAAGTATTCACATAAAGCATAAGGTAAATTCTGAAGTTGTCCTGACAAAGACTTGTCACTTCACAAAAACAAGGTGTTTATGTTAAGTTGAAAAACTAATCACATTTATAAAATGTTAGCACTGGAGGCTTGAGTTCATCTATTTCAACCTTCTCCTTATAAATGAGAACACTGGGATCCTGTGAGGTTAAGTGACTTGCCCAAGGACACACACCCCCTGTTAGTTACTGATGAAGCCAGGCTTCCATGCAGGGCTTTTACTCCTGATGCAGAAATCACACTTCGTCTGAATCCCCATGTTGTCACTGCTTACGATTCAAAAGTCTTCCCAGAGTGCCCACGAGTATGCCAGGGCCCAGGCCAGTGTGCCTTCTTCATGAGTGAAGGACACTGGGTGTGAACAGCTTGGGCTACAGATAAGGAAAACAGAATTTCACTAATTTACCCATTAACCTTGGGGAAACCATTTAATATCCAACTTTTAGCATCCATATTAAATTAAGAGGTTGCATTAAGTCTATGCAGATCACCCTCAAGTTTGTATAATGTAAAAAGTTAGTCTGAGACTGGAACTCTGATACTGGAAGTCTGATATTTCCCTGACTTAATCTTACTTTCTTGTTTGAGAGCATAGCTTTGTATTCTTCTACCATAAAATGATGGAAATTCCTATTTACCTTTTCTCATGGCGTTGGATGAAATCTGGGTACCACCTAACTATTTTTTAACTTTTGCATCTTTCACTTTCTCTAGTGTTGGTGCTAATTCTTACCAATAATATATAAGCCTGCAGTTAAATCGGAACTGCTAACAAAATAATATATAAGCCTGCAGTTAAATCGGAACTGCTAATTTGTAGCAACTTATTATGGAAAGCACACAAATAGCACTGATGTGGGACATGCACATAGACTTCCCAGACAACTTGCAAGCTCCAGGCTGCTAATCACTTACAGATTTTCACACATTGTTTCTCACCTGTCTTTTCCTTAAGTGGATTGCCTATATTGTCCATGCGCTTTGCTTTTCTATCCATGTCTCTGTTTACAGAATCATCCCACCAGAAAGGATTTTTTTGACTTTATGTTTGTACAGCTCAGTCCTGTTCAGAGTAACAGTTTTTATTCACCCTAGTAATGAATGTAAATAGTATCTCCTCGTTCTCACAGTATTGTAATCCTTCACCAAAGTCATACCTTCCTGGTAAGTACAGCAATTAGCAAAATCACAAAAGGCATGATCATTGCCTCACAAAAAGCAGAGGTGGGGGGAATACAGTTTAAATGGCTTTACACATAGAATATAACTATTATAGCACATAATAGTTTTAGAAGGACAAATGAGGCGAAAACCCTCTTCCCTTTTCTGGGATTAGCCTATCCAGGACCATAGTGCTGCCTAGAGCTTTGTTTTACGTTGTTAAAGTTTTCCAACCAGCTCCTCTGCCTTTGTCACCAGCCTTTGCCTTTTTCATCCCTCAGGTATTGACAGAATGTCTGTGTCCTTGTCTGGCCTTTTCACAAGTTATCCCGGGGCTGAGGGGTGGTGTATTGAAGGAGGGAGCATTCCAGCCCCAGCCTGTTCCCCAGACCTGCATCTCTGTCTGCCTGCCGAGGAGGGGACAGGAACTAGAGCCAGTCTTGCAGGTGTTCGTTAAGGGAGCTGGACTGAACATGGGCTTTTAAATACTTGGCATATACATTGAAAAACGTGTTATCTCAGAACTCTGATTGGCAAGGGACTATCGCATTTTGGTTTTTTGAGAAAGACCTAATAAAAAGAGTTTGCTTTTGTTATGATTGAATTTTACAGAATTTTTTAAAAAGATTTTAGATTTATTATGTTCATTCAGCATCCAGATGTTTTCTAATTATTCATTGAAAATCCCAAAATAACAATTTGCTAAAATATTTAAAGCTTTTAGAGAGCTATGAAATTATGAATTTTGCTCTGTACATAATGGCATTAGGTTCAGATCAATATTGATAAAATTGGCATGATATTGTTTTGAGTACCATGGTTATGTTACTAATAATTAATATTTGAAATCTGAAACACGTGTTTTCATGGGTGCAGAATTCTGCCAAGAACATACAGGCTTTGTAGGTATCCAAATTGTTTCATACCCTAAGGCCAGTCTGGTGAGTGCTTTTGTTTATTTTTATCTGTATATTTATTTCAATGGGCTGCTTTTAGTCTTTACAAACAAGATGATTTGTTTTTTTTTAAATTAAACATACAGCAGTCTCTTTCAAAAGCATTTTGGATAGCTTTCAAAATTTGAAATGTGCATGTCCTTTGTCTCGGCGGTTTTACTTATCTGTGCACGTTTGTGTGAAGCCTGTTTACAAAGATTGGAAAGACTGGGAAAAAATAAAGGAACGTGAAGATGGCGGATTCTGAAAATTACTCAGAGTCTGTAAGAAACATATAAGCTGTATTTACATGGGCCAACACAGAATAGTCTCCAAGCTATATTATTCAGTGAAAAAAAGGAAAGCATAGACAGTAGGTGTAGTGTACCTCCATTACCTAAAAATTATGCATAAGTACATGTGCTTGTATGTACATAACATTTTTCTGAAGTGATACAGAAGAACAGAGAGGTAACATGAATCTAGGGTGAAAGGAATTTCCATTTTTCTTTCTGTGTTTTTATGTTCAAATTTTTTACCATGTATATGTAATTTCCATTTTAAAAGCTAGCAATTAGTTAAGTTTAGAAATTAGCACTGTGATATTTAGTACCCATTAAAACACAGATGTGTCGTACATATCATTGGTGCCATCTGAATTTACATCTGCTTTTTCTTTGTATGTTTCTTGAATGTATTCCTTGAATATTGTGTCTTGGAACATTTATAATGTTATTCAGACCTTTTAATTGAGTTGTTGGTTTAACTCTTACATGTTAATACCTGCGCTAAATAATCTTAAAGAAAACCATGTCAAACACATATGCAACCTATATTGGAGGAAAGAGCTGTTATTACGAAGGGCGATCTGAGGGAAGTGGATAATTTGAGGATGGGTGGAAATAGAATTCTGAATGAGGATGCGGGGCAGGTGTCCTTGCGTGGCCACGCACAGCAGTTGCAGATGGCCCCCCTGCCGGACAGAAACAATCCTCTGTACTTAGGTTTCCAGATAAACTTTTGTTTGCCATTTGAATTGGCTTAAATTTCTATAATATTTTTAGACTCAGGGTTTAATCAAGAAATATTATAGTTGGGGTGATGGATGCTTGTATCTTTCAGAATTTTGCTTTTATCATTTGGATATACCTAGATTTTGCAGGATTAGAAATTTTCAAGGCATTTTAGATGGGCATGATATTGACACGTCAGGGAGCTATATGTTGATTGGGGAAAACTGTAGAAGGGCTTTCAAGTGCTGCTGAAGCTAGATATTGGACCGCTGGAAGTTGAAGCAGCAACTAGTATGCCAATGGGAGATTTGTGTACAGTGAGTGAAACTGGAGGACATTTACATTGCGGAGAGTTGGTAGTGCTGCTGGAAGACACAAATGCAATTAGTGTTGATATTCTTCTGAAAGCTGATATCCAAGACGTAGAGAGGGCTCTATGATAGCTGATGGCTTGGTAGCTGTGGGAGAAAATATTATAGTGGGTATTTTCTATGCTGTTAGAAATTAGAGACCTGAGCCAGGAAGTTCAGATGCTGGGCTCTAAGAGATACAAATGCGAAAGTTGTATTATCAGTAATACAAAGTATTAGGAATAATAATTAGAAGTAATAGGAAGTATTTATGAGCTGGGGAGGAGGTGGAAAGAGAGAAAAATGATTTAGTGGATGTGGGAGTAATTGTAGAAATATGGTGAAGAAATGTTTAACCTGATAAAAAGTTGATCATTATTTGCTAAATGTTAGAGTAGTCATGACAGTAATTATGCAAATCCTGGGTCATTGAGGATGGTTTCTTTGCTGGTTTCCACAAAACAGAAAAAAAAAAGGGCCTGGTTTGTAGTACTCGTGGGGCTAGGTTCTCATCTGTTGGAATATAGTTATAACAATTTTTCAGCATGTTTATGTTTCAATACAAGCAGAGGTTAACTTGAGGGTTCTGTTTCACTGGAATCATTTCAGGAACAGTCTTTGCCTTTCCAAAATCTCATCAACTCCAATTGGTACCGGAACTTTGAAATAGGAGCTCAATCCTTGAGTTTAAGGCTTTGGTCCTCAGTAAATGGCCAAAGCTGTGCACTGAGGTAGCGCACTGTCATCAGTGGGAGTGAAAGCCGTGGAGCGGGTGTGACAAGGCTCGGGGAAGGCAAACTCGAGGGAACAGGGCGCGTGGTAGGGTGGGATCAGATCGGTCTCATGGGACTGAGAACAGTGGTGAATCATAGAATTTTAGAGCCAGAAAGGATTCTAGTCACCCTTGCCATTTTACAGATAAGGACACTTGAGGTTCAGAAATGTGAAGGAGAGATGAGGCCACAGTCTTCTCCTGATTCAGATTTTTCCTTCGAGAATTTATTGGTCAGGGGAACGCTCAGCTGCTGTACCAGAGTCCTGAAGATGCAGACGTCTGTTTCTCATTTAAGGAAGCAAGCGGTCCATTTCAGCAGAGCAGCTGTGCTCCTCGTGGTCAGCCAGGGCTTTGAAGCTGAGTCAGTGACACATCAGCGACAGTTTGCTCAAAGTAGGGGACAGCATGGCAGGGTTATTCCTGCTTTTTAAAAAAAGAAAAATTTTTTCGTATTGTATTTTTCCATTACCTTCTATTTAGTCCCCTGCTGCCCTCTCCTCCCCACAGTCACCACGCTGTTGTCCATGTCCGTGAGTCCTTTTTCCTTTTCAAGTCCCAGATGCACAGCAGCACCCATCACTTTGTTCACGTTCCATTTGTAAGAACTTCGTCATTTGGTCCCATAGAAATTCAGGAGATGCTTGGACGTGAGGTCTAGCTGGGAAGTCATTTCTCTGCTCCACTTCTATTGTTAAAGGAAAAGGGGAGAAATCCACTTGGATCGATAGTGAATAATCTCTGCCATTAGGGCAGACCAGACTCCCGGTCAAGTTGCTTCCTGTCTGCAGTTTTGGCTTTTCTGAAATCCACAACTAAACCATGTGGTTTCTATTCAGGTTGTAATGCACCCTTGAAGTAGGTCTCCTAATTCAAAGTACTTGGCAGGTCTTGGGCCTTGTCTTCCCTGTTAGTGATTCCTATTGATCACCCAGTCCTGTGCAGGAGGACACTTAATGTAGCAAAAAGCATCACTTACCTGGTCAAACGTGCCTACTGCCTAGGACCACGTGGTATCCAGGTCCTGTTATTACAATAAACCTAAGGCATGGAAAGAACAAAGGAATTCTTCTGCAACGCAGTAATGGTTGCTTTGTTTTGGTTTGGTTTGGTTATTTTGCTCTTTTTTGCTGGAATCATTAAAATAAAATAGCTGTTGTGATTTGGGAACTCATTATGGATATTCAGTGAGATGATCCATATAAAATACCTGTGTATTTTGTCCAGAAATATTTATGGAGTGTCGCAGGAGCTGTGCTAAAATGTTTAGGATGCTCTAGTCTACAAGATACTGCTCCTGTCCTTTAGAAGCTCCCAGTCCAGTGGAGGAGACACTCAAATGCAATAACACATTCCCCCCGAAGTTTGTCTTAGAGCTGTGGGAACAGAAACAAAAGGCACCCGACCCTGTCCCGGAGGGACTCAGTGCCGAGGAAGCATGATTAGTCTGGTACCTAACAACGGGTGAGAGTTTGCTAGCAAACAAACAGGTGAGAGGTTGCCAGCAAACAGACCCCTTGTAATTTGGTCTGTCCACACTCCTTCAATGTTACTTCTCAGCGTTCTGTCTGTCAGGGCTTACAAAGGAAGAGACCAAGTTTTCGCTTCCAGCAGAATTTTTTTTTCCTTGACTTTGGCATTGTGAAGTCAATCCCCACACAAAAGAAAGGAAAGTGGTTTGAGAAAGATGCCAAAGATACCTGAGAGTTCTGGAAGATTTTGCTTTATTATTTCAATTAGGAAATTGTTGCTGTATTTAGTCAGTTCATAGAGTAATTCCACGTTGTTAAATATCCCACTGGCTCATGAACTTTTTAATTAATTCTGATATATTGGCTTTTCAAAGGAGAGTATCCAGTGCATTTTCTATCATTCATATTCAGTAATGATTTTAGGACGAATGCTAAAGAATAATAAACATGATCATCAGACATCGAATTAGTATTTCTGTACCTCTCTGGGGAACAGAAAAGTAGTATAGCCTATATCACAAGTACTGTTTAAATTATCAGATTATACTTCCTCTCCCTATCAGCCCCAGTCATATCACCACGTTCCCAAGAATCCTTCCAGAAAAATTCATTTTGTTATTTGAATTGGAGTCTGGGTGACTGTACACATCTTTGAATCTAGGAAAGCTTCTTTGCTCTTCAGTTAAAGAGACAGTCTTAGCCTTAACCCTCATCATTCTGAATGTAGCCTGAGACCTTTGCCTTTAAGGGTGTGTGTGTGTGAGAGAGAGAGAGAGAGAGAGAGAGAGAGAATATAAATGAGTATACCACCTCTTGATGGCCACACTGAAGAAAGGGTGTCTCAGGTACATACATGTCTGAGCAGTTGACTTAAAATTCCCCACTACCCATTTATGAAATGAAGTCTCAGCAAAGGCCACTGAATTTCTGTCTATAAAAAAGCTACATTTGAAATTGCCCTCAATTTAAAGTCACTTGGGAGGAAGCAAGACAAAATTTGTAGGCAGTAATGACTTCTGTAGAAGCCCAGCGAGTTTGCACAAGTAATTCGGAGTTACGCGGTTTACCAACACAGAGAGAGGGGCAGCTCCATATAGCAAAACAAGGAAACAAAGAGCCCTGTGCTTCAGGGTGAGAAAACGGAATTCTCGGCTTGGCTTTACCAGAAATGCTTTGTGGGTTTTGGACAAGTTCCTCAACCTCTGCAGGCTGCATTGTGATCTGCTGTACACAGAGGAGATGGGGATGGGGTCTGGATGCACTCGGTGTTCCCTTCCCACTCGTTTTCAGTGCTTGGGCACGAGTGTAAAACACTTGTTCACAACAGCGCTGTCAGCATGTCTCTCAGCCTGGCACTTCCACTGATTCAGCAAACATTTAAGGAGGCCCAGCTCCACCTGCCTGGGGCATCAGTGAGACACTCCTCAGTATCAGGTAGAATCGCTTTATAATAAGGCTTTTAGTGAACCTGTGGAGCTCTTTCTTCAATTTTTCCAACTTCTGTGGTCCTTTTGAATGCTTCTGCCATTTTCGCTGAGGTGTCTTAACTGCAGTTTGGCCTCAGGATCTTGGCACACTGTGTTGACTTTGTTTTGTTGTCTGTCTGACAACTCAGCTGCACAGACACATGCTTGCCAGAGCGATTAAACTTACGAGGGACTACTGATTTTTAGAAATGAGCTTTTCCTTCCCATGGTGTGTGTGATGAGAGCTAGAGAAAGTCATTTCGTCAGCCCCACCCGAGGGAAGCGTGTACAAGTCTTCCGTGCTGTGAGTCCCTCACATGGCCTGGACACGGATGTGCAGCCGGCACATGTCAGGACGGTCGCACCTCGTTTCACATTAATTTTTACATCACTCTCGGCAGGACCGCCGTTCCTGTTAGAATTAATATAATAACTTTACTTCGGTGACCTAGTTTTCCTTTTTCTTTTTTTCTTTTGGAGGTCTCTCTGTTCCTTGCCTCATTTCCTAGTTGTCCTGGCAACAGCCATCAAATTGAACTTACAGGAAGTAAAAGGTCTTCCTTGTTTATTACTAAGGAGCGGGGAGAGCTGTTGACTCAGATACAGGTTCTGACTCTTGGTTTCCAGAGGGTGACCCATCGCTTTCAGTGAGGCCGCAGCTCTCCATACCCCTGTGTTTCCAGTCCTCCAGCCCCGCTGCTCCTCGGCTAACCACCCATCCTCATGTCTTGTCTTTACTGGGCACCATGAAACACACGCAACTGTATTATATAAAAGCCTGTTCATTTCACTGGTTATGTGCCAGGCTCACCTAGCATTCTCAGCACGGAACTCTCCGGCCTGCATGGTCAGTGAGGGAAGCCACTCAGACCACTCGAGAATATTTCTCTTCTCTTAGCAATACCGGCACAGAACATGTGGAAGTACTGCAGACCCTAGCAGGCAAACCACACAGGAACCTGAACCGACCCTCCCAAAAGCAAAGTATTAAGCGGTGGCTTGGGAGGAAAAGTAGGATATTACTGATTCCCATGCCTGGAATAATATGGAAAGCAGATGCCTAATAGCTCCCTTAATCACCTTTAATTGGTAAATGGGATTCCGCTGACTACACGTGACGCATGCTATTTAGACTATTAAAGGCGAACCAATTTGTAAGGAATATTCTAAAAGGGGGAACCTCGGAAAGGCGAAGCAGTACTGCATCTGCCTTTATTAGACTTCTGAGTCAGTATGCATTTAAATCACCTTAGAGTAGCGTTAAATACATGTTATTACACTGTTCTAGATATATGCCGTTTTTCATCCTCATCCAAAACGTTGACTCACCCAGTCACCTGCCACAACAAGCTTATGTTTGGGTGTTGGGAGAAATAAACACCGCCTTTCCCCTTCAAGTTGCTCACAGTCTGTCGGGGTTGATATAACATGAATAACCCTAATGGAAAGTCAAGGGGATTAATATCACAAATGATGTCCGCAAACTAAGTGTGGTTTTCAGAGGGGTTTTTTCCAGCTTGATGACTGGGGAGGTTTTGTGAAATGTGTGGCTTTTAAGCTGAGACTCAAAATAGGCAGTTTTCTCAAAGAAGCAAGGTAAAGGTTAAGGATATTCCAATCAGAGAGAAGAGTGAAAGTAAAGTCAGTAAAACCAAAAAATACGGACATTTTTGGAGGAGGGCGAGCTGCTCCATTTGGCTGTAGAATAGAGGTCATGGGGTCAGTCTCTGTATACTGTCTTGGAAATGACCTAGACTAACTCAGATTGTTTTTTTTAAAGTTACTTAATGATGACAACCTGATAATTACTAATGAGATATTATCACAAAAACCTCTGTATATTTGAAGTATTTTTATTAAGGCCTCATCTCTGTTTGCTAATTAAGTAAAACTGCATTAAGATTAACACTGCTGGGAAGAGATAGTTTTGCTTGCTTTGCGTATTTTACATTTAAAATAAGTGTCTAAAACATGTTCTTAATAATTCTGTAAAAATACAAGGGTCAGGATAATTGAAGTTGTTAGTTTATGAATTAGGAATCTTTTTATATTGATGGAAAAGAACTCTGTGATTTGTTTTTTAATATTTGGCATTTATAAAAGGAAAATTTGCAGCTGGTTTTCATTGGGGGTAATAATTTTTAAAGATTTACTAGATGTGAGTAATATAATATTATTTGCCAATCAGGACTTCTACCACAAGATTTCAAAACTGTACTCACTTAGCTATAGAGACTTTTTAAGGCCAGTCTTGCAAAGTATTTGCTATTGTAGTGTGATTGAGGAGAAGACATTCTAAATTAGTGAATATATAGACTATCCACAATTTTTTTTTCAGCACTCAAGACCCATTACTGGGTACCATATCAGTGTAACAGGTGCTCTTCAGCATTTGTATTTAAAATACAAGTGGGTAGAGCCCTGGCCCATGTGGCTTGGTTGGGTGTTATCCAGCAAACCGAAAGGTCACTGGTTCCTTTCTGGGTCAGGGCACAAGCCTGGGTTGCAGGTTCGGTCCCCAGTCAGGGTGCCTGCAAAAGGCAACCGATCAAGTTTCTCTCTCACATCAGTGTTTCTCTCCCTCTCTTTCTCCCTCCCTTCCCCTTTCTCTAAAATCAAAAATAAAAATAAAATTTAAAATACACGTGGCTGGAATAGCATAGGGAGGATAAAATTCAACTGAGTAAAATAGAGTACATTGCATATTATAAGGAAAAATATCGTTTCATTAAACTTTAGTTTTAGCTTTGTGTGTTTATATGCATGTATTACTGAATTGCTTTGTAAACTGCATTTCTCATTGTGGGTTGTGATCAGGGGTTTAAAAACCTTTTTTAAAGAAATGTTGATTTGACTTCTGGCCAAGATGGAGGCGTAGGTGGAAACACTGTACCTCCTCGCACAACCAAGATTAAGGTCAACAAATATTTATAAACAATAACACAACCAGAACACCGAAAATTGAACTACGGATGTCTGACAGCCATTCAACAAGACCGGTAAGAGGGGTGGAGTTGGCAGTCTGTAGAGAGGGAACCTGGCTGGAGAAGGCAGTGTTTGGCGGACCCGGGAGCACCAGTGAGCTTAGGTGGCGTGGAGCTTGCAGACCCTGGATGCGGGGAGGAGATGAGCAGAGGACGCAGGGTGGTTGGCCAACTGCAGACACACAGTCACGCACGCAGATAGACTGGGTGTTTGTGGGAGGCAGCAAAGGGGACGGAAATCCAAGAAAGCACAGAACAGGCACCGTTGTTCCCTCTCTGACCCTGCCCCCACAGACAGCGTCACAACCCTGTGACTAGGTTGCCCCGCCCTGGTAAACACCTAAGGTTCCGCCACACGTATGTAACAGGTGCCACCTGACCAAAAATGACTCAAACAGAAGAACAGCTCAGAGCCCTAGAGCCAGTACTCTTAAGCAACCAAGAGATAGCCAACCTATCAGATGCACAGTTCAAAACACTGGTGATCAGGATGCTCACAGAATTGGTTGATTTTGGTCGCAAATTAGATGAACAAATGAAGGTGATGTGAATGAAGTAAACAAATGAAGTGAAATGTGAACAAATGAAGTGAAATGAAGGGAAATACATAGGGAACCAATAGTGATGGGAAGGAAACTGGGACTCAATTCAATGGAGTGGACCAGAAGGAAGAAAGAAACAACCAAACAGAAAAGAAGGAAGAACCAAGAATTCAAAAAATTGAGGAGAGGCTTAGGAACCTCCAGGACATCTTTAAACATTCCAACATCCAAATTATAGGACTACCAGAAAGGGAAGAGGAAGAGCAACAAGTGGAAAATTTATTTGAACAAATAGTAAAGGAGAACTTCCCCAATCTGGCAAAGGAAATAGACTGCCAGGAAGTCCAGGAAGCTCAGAGAGTCCCAAAGAAGGTGGACCCAAGGAGGAACACACCAAGGCACATCATAATTACATTAGCCAAGATTAAAATGAAGGAGAGAATTCTAGAAGCAGCAAGAGATAAGGGAACACTTACCTACAAAGGAGTTCCCATCAGACTGTCAGCTGATTTGTCAAAAGAGACCTTACAGGCAAGAAGGGGCTGGAAAGAAGTATTCCAAGTCATGAAATGCAAGGACCTACATCCAAGACTGCTCTATCCAGCAAAACTTTCATTCAGAATGGATGGGCAGATAAAGTGCTTCTCAGATAAGATCAAGTTCAAGGAGTTCATCATCACCAAGCCCTTACTATTTGAAATGTTAAAGGGACTTACCTAAGAAAAAGAAGATAAAAATATGAACAGTAAAAGGACAGCAAACTCACAGTTA
>PVKM010006249.1:0-44893 GCA_004027735.1 Carollia perspicillata
AAAAAAATCTCAAAAACTCTGAATGCATTATTTTAAGAATTGAATTCTGTGTCAAACATTTTTCCAACAGTTTTTTATATTGTCTAAAAATTCCACTTCTGATTTAGAGATAATTATACATTCACTTACACGTGTAACGAATAACAGAGAGACCCCTGCTCTGTCACCCTAAGGAGCCCCCGTGTTGCTTTTGTAACCCCGCCTGCCTCTCTCTGCACCACTGACGCCCTGGTCTCTAACCCAGGAACCGCTCCTCTGTTCTCCATCGCTAGAGTTTCATCATTTCAAGAATGTTAGACAGAATCACGTGGTATGTAAACTGTGGGACTGGGTTATTTTTTCACTCAGCTTGCCTCCTTAGGAGGTTTGAAAGATTTATTTCATCCCGTATTTATTTACAGTGTTGTTGAATGTGTCACTTTGTCTAGTTTCTTAGTGGTTCCTCTGGGAAATCTATATAATCACAATCCACGGGCGTCCATATTTTACTACTGGGAACTACTTCCAGGAGGACCGGGACTCTCCCCAGTTTTAAATATCACGGTTTTGAGTAACAAGTATAGTTTCTGTTTCCATAATCAAATACGATTTAGGAAACTCATGAGGAACAGAATGATTTATTGTATTTACCCATATTTCCACTCTTTTCATTATTCTGTCTTCCTTCCTAATGCTTTAAGCTTCCTTCTTTTATCATTCCCATTATTTTTAAAAAAAAGACTTTCTTTAATCATATTTCAAGGGTAGGTCTGCAAATTAAACAGTCTCTTAATTTTCCTTCATTTAAGAAGGTCTCTATCTGCCCTCCTTCCTGTAGGATAGTTTCACTGGCTACAGAATCGCAGTTGACAGTTATTTACTTTTAGCCCCTGAAGCCTGCGCCCTGTCCTTCTGCTTTCCGTGGCTTCAAATGAGAAACCTACTGTTGTTTGAACTGGTGTTCCCTATAGGTAATAGGCTGTTTCTCTCCCATTACCTTGAAGGCTTTTTTATTAATTTTCAGATATTTAATAATCATGTATCTTAGCAAGGATTTCTCAAGGTTTATCTATTTGGAGTTTGCTAAACTTTTTGAGTCTAGAGTCATATGCCTTTTGTCCAAACTGGGAAGTTTTCGGCCATTATTTCTTTATAGTCTCCTTCAACCCCACTCACCTTCTCCTCATCTGTGAGATTAATATTAATGGTGGATCTGTTTTGTTTTAGTTTTTTTTTTTATCATCCGACTGGTCCATAAGGCTCTGCTCATTTTTTAAAAAAATTTCCAGTCTACTTATCTCTGTTTCTTAGATTGAGTAATTTTTATTGATTTGTACTGAAGTTCAGTAACTCTTCTGTCATCTCTACTGGTGAGCATACTTTCTGAGATTTTAATATTTTATTATGTCTTTCCATTTTTAAATTTCCACCTGGCTATTTCTTATAAGTCTTATTCCTTGCCACAACGTTACTATGTTTTATTTATTCTACTTTTAATCATTTATAACTCCTAGTTGAAGCATTTTTTTTTGTGATGGCTACTTTAATACCCTTGTTAGAAAATGTCAACAATTAATTCATCTTGGGATTGGTATCAACTTATTTTTTTCTCTCATTCATGTTGATATTACTATACATTGGGTTGTTTTCTGTTACACCCTGGTTATTTGGGTATTATATAGTGAGGTTCTGGGTCCTATTTAAATTGCTTATTTTAGCAGACAGTCATTCTGTTTAGGTTGAGCACTCAGGTCCTGGCCTGTTTTTGTGCACTTTGAATCCAAGGACAATTTCATTTCCTGAGCCTGTGCGATGCTGTCCTGGTCTGACTGGGTCCCTCTGGATCTGCCGGTTATCCCCCATGAAGCATCCAGAGGGGCTAGAAACACCTTTCCCAGCCCAGGAACCCTGGTGCCTATAGGTGGCGAATGGGAGTACAGAGTCTATCTCAGGCTCAGCATTTGTGGCGAGACCCCTTTCTGTGTCAGCTAGCTGTCCCACAACTCTGCATGTGGGGAGGGATTTCCCAGCCCAGAGAAGATCATTCCCAACTGAGAATGATCTTCACACCACGAGGTTGCTGTGGCAGCTTCCCGTGCCAGTGCCATCTGGGTGCCAAGTGTCTCTGGACTGGGGAAGGAAGTCTTTTTTCAGTGTGTGAGGAATATGGTGAAACCTGGGCTAGGCCCTTGTCCTGCAAGCATCTGCCCTGTGGGACACCCCTGGCTACCAGTGTCTCTAGATGGGGAAGGAAGCTTCATGCTCACTGGGGAAAGAGTACTTCTCCCTGGTTGCTAATTTTCAGTGGAACTCCTGACAGAACTTGAAGTTGCCTGGTGTTGTCAGTGAATCTCCCTTGCAATCCAAATGAGGAGGAGACAACTCAACCAGCTCTTATTGCTAGGCTGGGGATGGGGACACGCAAGGCCTGGGTTGCCTTCTGTTGTCAGGTGGATGGTGATAGGATGCCCTCTTGCTACCTTGTTCTTCGACCCCTAGGATCCTTACTTAATTTGTCTTATGGTCACTTTCCAGACCTCTCCCTTGGTTACCTCTTGTATTATTTTCAGAATATAGTTATGTAGGGGCCCAATGGCCATAAGGGGTTAAGGAGAGGGTTTCTCACCGCGGGAGTGGTGATAGAAACCTGGTTTCTAGCCTCAGGTCGTTTTGGGCTCTGACCGCTTCCCGACCTTTGGATATCTGGTTGTTCCCATGTGCAAAAAGAAAACATGGCCTTCTTGGCAGGTGCAAGGAAGTATGCGTTATGAGAACCTCGTCCTGAGGGAACTTGTAAACTTTATCTCAAGGACATGACTGTTATACGCCCTGTAACTCTTGAGGCGCAGTATTTAAAAGCTCTAGTCTCCTTCAATAAACTCGCCTGTTACCAGCAGAGTACTGGCCCTCTCCATTATTCAATCCCTCACCCTGACTTATGACCCTCTGCCGCAGCGGGCTGTGGCATAGTTATATCCAGCAAGGGGACCAGGAGCTATAGTACTCAGAAGAAAAGTCAGGTTTGCTTTTTATACTAAAAAAAAAGTTAATGCATAAATCATATTATATCAAGAAAGAGTCTTAAGAATTTTATTTTTTAAAATGGAAATTCTTCCATAAAGGTATGATAAGGCTGACATTCATAAACATTTCTTACTATTAAACATTATTTTGAAATAGATATTCCCATAATTTTCTAGATGAAATTTATGAAAAACTTTTCAAAATATAGAGCGGGGTGTCCAACCTATGGACCACGGGCCAAAAGTGGCCCAAGATGGCTATGAATGTGGCCCAACACAAAATCATAAATGTACTCAAAACGCTACTTAGTTTTATCGCTGTTTCATACTAAGTTTTATTACTTTGATATATATATTTTCTATATTAGTAATTACAAACTTGAGACCTGCTTGATGATTTCAAAAGGTTGTCAAAAGGGCCGCTGCATAATTAGGGTTATTGTGTGGGGAGTTTTTTGCTTATCTGTGGTGGCAGATATCATGAAAACTAAGCACGGACCTTTTTGCTCATCTGTTTTCATTAGTGTGTGTGTATTTAATGTGTGGCCAAGACAACTGTTCTCCTTCCATTGTGGCCCAGAGATGCCCAAAGGTGGGGCACCCCTGCTCTAGAGAGTGGAATCACTGCTGAAATATCCACAGAACTGCCACCCCTATGTATGCTGATGGTTCAGTAACATCTGTCTATTCACAGTGCTTTTTATGACAACAAGGGGGCCACCCAGGCTCACGGCATCCAGATGCACTAATGATTTCCACTGTGTGCATGGTCATTTATCATAGCAAATCATTGGAAGGAAAGTGTCCACTCACTTTACATAATATATTGCCATCATGATGCCTAGTTTGTGAAAGACCGCATATTCAATGTCAGACTTTAGAACAGCTTTACAACTTTTCTGTAAATCTGACAATTACTCTAAAATTTAAGTTTATTTTTAAAATGCCTTTGGCTGTAAGGATGGGTCTGAATGATTTTGGGGACTAGCAGCTGCCTGTTCCTTTGGTCAGAGCCAACAAAAGGACTCAGGCTAATGTAGAACTCTTTTTGAATTAGAATTGAGAACTAAAGGTTGACACATTTTGTTAAGGAAACAGAGGCTATTTACCCTAGTTTGTGTTATTTTTAAGATGGGAGTAATGAGAGAGAATTTTTTTTTACCACAAAGGCAGAAAGAATTCATATGAGGGATCCTGAAGTTTAAAGAGTTAATTTGGACTTGAACAGATTCTTATAATAAAGGTAACACTAGCCCACACTGAAATATGTCACCAGAAAACAGGAAACTAAGTTTTCTGTTTTACCAGAAAGACCTAGTAAGAAAGTTTAAAGATAAAGGAACTCCTTCATCATTGCCTTATTCATAGAAAAAAAAATTAAAGTAAAAATCATTGAGAAAATCAAGAATAACTTTTCTTAGTAACCAGGTGACAAGTGTAAGGTCAAAACAAGCATTGAAAACTGACTGCAACAATCAATGTTTGACCTCATCCAAGGTACCAAATCAGGCCCTTTCGTGTTGAGTTCATAAGCTGTGCCAAACCAGTCATCTACACCGATGAACAAATTCTTCTTGCTAGACGAGTCAGTAGCTCAGGACAGAGGAAGAGCCCCCTAGCACTTAAGACACATGCCACAACCTAGACAGCTTCCCAAGAGCCAGCGTTCAACATTACTCAGCCATCCACCTCTATTGATTCTTCTGATTTACCTACCACCCACTCACTACCCTACAGAGCATTCTTAAATGCCAAGACAAAGTATGTTTCTTTTGACCTGTGTTTACATAACAGCAGTGATTTTTATTTTTCCCCACTACGCAACACTGGTGCGTCTTGGTGCATAATGGTATTACAAAATAAGTTGCTGAGCTAAAATTCACCGTTGAGAATGATTAGCGTAATTCACGGGCGAATGATGTCCTAGCTATGCGAGCAATGATTTGGTTTGGAGCTCAACAATCTTTAGAGATTTCTCTGGAATCAGCTGATTTCTCCTGTGTTTCCCCAAATTTACACATCATTTTTTAAAAGTCTAAACTTGCAGTTCAAGCATGTGATATTCGGGCGTACTTAATACACAACCCACAGAGGTACCTGACAGATGGGGCTGGTCACTTACTAAATCATAAAGCTGAACCTTATCTTTGGGAAATATAAATGAAGTAACGATGTTTGATGTAATAGGATCTGAGAATCCAGACTTCACTCGAAAGCTTTAAAAACTCATTTCACATCAAATGTAACACAATATATGTTTTCTTTCTTTAGATTTTTCTCTCACTTCCATTTTTCCTTTCTTTCCCTTCCTTACCTACTTCCTTTCTTTTTTTCTTTCTATGCTTCATAAACAGTATTTCTGTAGCTTCCTTATGCATGCTTTAAAAAATGCATTTTGCTCAGAATGCCTCTGATTATACATACAGACCAATCATTTAACCTACCAAGAGTAGTGTTACAAAGTAACATGACAAATGGCTTTAACGTATTATGATGAAAAATGGTAAGATGGTAAACAGAAAAAATTCAGCCATGAATGATTAAACAGATCACAGAGCTTGGGATAGAGACACTTATTTTGCTATAATAAGATTTGAGAATCCACCGGAGCCAACCCATTTACAATGTAAAGTCAAGTTACTTTACAAGTAAATTTTTCTTACATCGACCCACACATTTTGCCAGAAAAATAGAATGTTCCTACACTTGGTTCTCAGTGACAGGACAGCCTTAATCTGTGCGGAACAATATAATATATACTTGTATGAAGGAAAGAAGTCCATTCCTTGCTTTTCTAAAAATAGGAAAAAATAAATCTATGAGTACTTTCCAATGCCCGCAGGTAATAAGTTAGTTCCTTTAAATCACACTTCCACATACCCATCGGGTTGTTATGAAAACAATGCTGCATTTCAGGGCTGAAAAGCCATCTGCTCCTCCTCTGGGTAACATACTCTTTACCCTCCAAGTTTGGAAAAGAAGCTTTTTTCTCTTCCAGCCACACAGTGAATTCAAGCCACTGGAACAGACACAATACCCAATATTGTTAGCACTGGACATGGCATTATGCAGCTCACCATTTGCCTTTCAGTACACTCGAACTTACAAGGCTCAGGGCAATGGAGAACATGGCTTTTGTGACCTTTGCGGAAGTGTTGAATGTGCATTTGTGTGGGTACAATGTGCTTATCTTCGTGAAGATTCAATGAGTTTTCTAAGGAAGAGAGCAAAAGAAGACACTGCTCAGAAGTCAGCCATTACAAATGGCTTCCAAAACTAAATGTCTAGTGGAAAGATACAGCCATAACTCACATTGGATTCCTTGGCAAAGGAAAGTGGGGAAAAAAATGATAGATCATCTATAAAACCAGATCAACCCAAGAAAATGAGTGAAGACTTAGATGCCCAAAGCCTGTTCCCATTCAATAGGAAAAACTCCAGAAATGTGCACAATCGCCACAGTTTGTTAATTGCTACACAAGACTTATCACATTAATGTAACTTGAATGCCAAGAAGGATTTAAATGAAGTTAAATGAATAGAGCACACAGAATGCTTTTCATTGTTCAGGCTTACGGGTAGTCAGTGAGTTGTATAATTGGGATCTCTAATGTTTCCAGCTCATTTAGTCTTTTACTGTATTGTGTGAACTCAACAAACATCTGAAAAAAAAAATAGGTGCAACAGTCTGGATTCAAAGATTCTCAACGTAAACATAAAAACAGATTTTCCTCCTACACAGAGTTACTTTCTGAGAAACTAGATATTTTTAAATACACCTATGTTTACCTTTTTGTTTATTTACTTTTCTCTAATTGCCACAACCATTAAATCTTTACTAAGTCAAAACACCGTCCATAGGCCAGGACCATCGGCATCGCCTGGGAGCTGGTTAGAAAAGCAGAATCTCAGGCCCATCCTCTACCCTCAGAGTCAGAATCTGCATGTAGCCAGGTCCCTAGGTGATCTGCACGCACATTAAAGTCTGAGAAGGGCTGAGCTAAACAAAAGCCCACTTGAAATCGGCCATTGATAGATACATAACAAAACTCTTTTACTTTTGGGTAAGAAGCATGAGTCCTTTCAGTTCTTTGACAAACATTCAACCCAAGTTTACAAGCTCCTAGAAGCTCTCTTGCTTTGTTTTCTCTTAGGGTTGCTAATTAAATGCGAACAAACGGACTACAGATTTGCAAAACTGGAATAATAAAGAAGAAAACAGGTAATTCATATACTAAGGTCCTTTTTCCCTTTTTTGTTGTTAAATGTAATCTTTTATTGATGGGATAGCTGAAATTTCAGCCAGCCCTGTGCTGGTATGTGGTTAACAACTGGCTGACAGCTCTGCTTTGAAGCATTTGGTCGTCTCTGGAGTGAATAGTCGAGCTATGGCCCACTAAAAGCCACTATCATGAGATCCTAGGACCCAGACTTGGGAAGAAATGTGCACAGCCTCTCTCACTAGCCACTATGAGGCAGCCCTGGCTTTCTGCTACATATATGGACTTGGCCCTTAGCTCTCCCTAGAACCTCAAGGCCTCATATCCCAGTTGGAAAATTCCTTCAATACAGTGGGAGAAAAATCAAGGCAACCACACATAAAATAGCTTTCATTCTATTCTTGCTATTTCTTTCCCTGGTTCCCACATCCACTCTGCCCTCCCCTCCTGGCTTGTCCTTGGACCCTCTGTCTTCATCCTCATCCTGACCCTGGTTTCCTTCTGGTGCCTCCATTCTATACTAGTGTCTCTGTCTGTGCCACTGTGTCATGGCCCATAATTTAAAACAAATGAAAAAGTGTGCAAGTTCACAAATGATTTGCTTCTCTCTGTATATGAAAATAATTCAAAGATTTATTTAAAACCTATCCTCCAAGTAGTGAGTGAACCTTTTCTGTTGCTAGCACTGACATAATTCCTGGAAAAGGAAAAGGGAGATTGAATAACAGCTGGGATGCTGAAGGCTCAGGTGTGTTTTCCTGGTGAGTTTACCCCTTAAAGTGAGGTGCAGAGAAGAAGGAAGGGCTCCCTGCTCCGCAGCCCAGGTGTCCTGCTCTTCGTTCTCTTACACGAAGAAAAGAAGCACCACCCTCCCAGCCTCCTCCCACAGTCCTGGTAATGTGTTCCCAACTCTCACCCAAAGTACCTGAAGCAGGCTGGTGCTCTGAGTTTCTCTAGGAATCCCTCCTTAACAACGATGGAGTTAGTCAAACAAAAACTAGCCCTGGACTTGGCAAGGACGTCTTAAGGTGGCTGGTGGTGGGCGGATGAGTCCTGAGGAGCAAATTCTTACAGTGGCGCTCACAGCAGGAGCCTGACCTTTATCAACACTCTGTCTCCCACACGTGCTCTCTAGAAGTTATACATTCTCACCTCAAGTAGCCTATTGTGACTCATTATCATGCACTGAAGATGTGAGACGTGAACAGCTATTGGCCATGGGAAAAAGTCACAACTGGATACAGACAGGAAAGCTGAGCCTGGCTGATTATGCCACCCTCCCCTTTAAAGTTCCATTTCTCTTTCATGTTGGTCTCTTAGTTCGGTTTTTACTTTGCTTTCATAACACCTCAATTTCTTTTCCAAGAGTAAATCTACCCTACAGAGCAATAGCAACAATAATAATAACAGCAATCACAACACGTTTTCATGCTCTATTGCATGTGGATACTGCCTTCTGCTTATAGTTTTGTCCACGCATAAAAATGTTTTAGAGTCGATGTTAGATTCCTTAAAATTCAGCAATTTTGTTTATTCCGCAAAAGTAAGAATATGAAATGTTAAAGGGACTAATCTAAGAAAAAGAAGATAAATATGAACAATAAAATGACAACAAACTCACAACTATCAACAAATGAACCTAAAAGAAAAGAAAAACAATGAGAACAAAAACTAAGCAAACAACTAGAACAGAAAGAGTATCAGAGAAATGGATATCACGTGGGGGGTTTCAGTGAGGAGGAGGAAGGGAGGAATAGCAGGGAAAAGGTACAGGGAAGAAGAAGCATAATCGGTAGGCATAAAATAGATGAGGAGAGCTAAAAATGCTATAGGAAACACAGAACTCAAAGAACTTACATGTAAAACCCATGGACATGAACTAAGGGAGTAACCCTGGAGGGTTGGGGGATGCAGGGTAGAGGGGGATAAGGGGGAAAATTGGGAAAACTGTAATAGCATAATCAATAAAATATACTTTAAAAAAGAATATGCAACTAGCAGATTTCTATTTTATCTGAATAACATATACTTTCAACTCCTAAATGGCATTTAATTTCAGATATGAAAAAGTTTCCTAAATACATATGAATATTCAAAAAGTAATTTGTGGGTATAAATTTTAAAACATTCCCACATACTGAAAATTCCTATAAAACTATAATTGTGCAACTGTGTGATGTATACACAGAGCATGAGAAAATACCTATCCTAATAACATAATCCTGCACATAGAGGTAGCTCAAAAATGGATGTTGAAGAGCCCTGGCCAGTATGGCTCAGTTGGTCGGAGCACTGTCCCTTAACCTAAAAGGTTGCAGGTTCAATTCCCAGTCAGGGCACATGCCGAGGGTGCCGGTTTGGTCCCAGGACTGCATAGGACCGCCAGTTCAGGCATGTATGGGAGGCAACCAGCCGGTGCTTCTCTCTCCAATCAGTTTTTCTCTCTCCCCCTTCCTCTCTCTAAAAAAGGCAATAAACAAGTGTTGTCAGTGAGGATATATATGCTGAATAAACCAAGTGACCACGACCACTGCATTGATCATGAAGATACCATGGTTTTTCTGGTGATGACTAATGAACAATCGGCACAGGGTAGTGACATAGCCCAGTGTGCTGTTTTCTTTTTTTTTTCCATTTTTTAAATTAATTAGTTAATTAATTAATTAATTAATTTATTTATTTATTTATAGGCAGAAGGGAAGGGATGGGGAGAGATAGAAAGAAACATTAGTGTACAGTTGCCTTTCATGTGCCCCCCATCAGGGACCTGGCCCGCAACCCAGGCATGTGCCCTGACTGGGAATTAAACCAGCGACCCTTTGGTTCACAGGCCAGCACTCAATCCACTGAGCCACACCAGCCAAGGCAATTTTCTGTTAGTAATTTTAATTTATCTCAGTGGAAATAGGGGATGAAAAGTACCAGCTTTCCTCTTACCTCTCAGAGTCTGAAATATTCTCTCATGCTGTCAGTATCTCTTTCAACTTGTTTACCACTGAATCTTTATGTTATGATACAATAAAAATAATGTATAGATTTATAAGAATTTGGTTAATATAGCTTGACAGAAATTTGGGCAAGATACAAATAGGCACTTAAATTTTGATGCTTAAAATTACCCTTAGAACTAAGGGATATAATTTCACTCTAAAATATTGAAGCTCAATATCATAATTATTGGACAAAACCCCAAACAAACATCTACAAAAATATACACAACAGCAAATTACATTTTTATATATGGCTAATTTATTTTGAAGAAACTTTCTTAAAAGCTCATTCAGTTGTTTCATTTTGAATGCTCAAACTTCACCCTAGCAGAAAAGAATACATTGTATTTATATGTATGAAAAAGAATGAACTTGCAACTGTTGGAGTAAAAGCAAGTTAGAGGTCTGCAGAAAATAGAAGAAACCATCAATTACGGTTTCAAAAGAACGTGACAATTTCATTTAACTCCATGTTTTATATTTTAGACTTGTGCTCTGGGGAGATTTTAACATTAAAAGGGTAATTTTATCAATAGCAGAAGAAACTGAGGTGGTTACTCATAATAAGCATGAAAGCTGCACTATTAACAAAGAATTCATTACTATAATTTGTATTAGTAGCATTTTAAAACAGTTTGCCCTTCGCCCCCTAGAGCATTGTTAATCTCCGTCTCATATGACAAATTTAGCAAGGAGTGTGGGAGACGCCAAGGGCACTGGTGTAGTAAATAGAGGCATCACCCACTAACCACATGACTAGACAAGATACTAAACTAGAAGTGAGAAGGTCTGATTATTCTAGAAACCCTCTCTTCACTCATGTGAAAACGCCCACAATTAACAAATAATATTACCAACAAATATGAAGAAACAGAAACCGTTGCATTCTCTATGAAAATCATCACATCTGTCTTCCATCAGCCCCTAAGCGTTCCTAGGACGGCAGGATCCCAGAAGCCGTTGAAATTCTGAGGAGCACCAAGCAGGCTTCAGTACCAGACCCTAGCATCTCGCGGTCCCTGCCGCGTATTTTCAGACAGGAAGCAAGTTAACCAGTGGCAGCTTCTCATGAACTGAAAGATGCTCCATTTGACCAGGCACAGTAGAAAGAGGCTGCGGTGACCCTGGGACAAAGCAGTGAGACAGCAAGCCCAGCGCTAAAGGAACCAGAGTTTTGTCAACATCGGAATGAAGGCCAGGTCTCGAGGGCCGAGAACAGCATGCAGAGATGTGTTTATATTCCCGCTTCCCAGTTTGAGGAAGAATATACAGTAAACCCTGAGCTTTGAATGTATTCTGTTTTCTCCCACTTTAAATATTTGCTTCCTTTGTTTCCATTTCTATACTTTTCCCCCCCATTTTATTACAGCACTTTTCTCTATTTAACTCTTGTCTACATCTTAGGTCTCAGAATGACTTAACGTTTTACATAATCACTGAGGATAGCCAAGAGCTGGTGCCCGTGTGAGTTACACGGGTCGGTATTTACCATATTCCAAATTAAAACTGAGACTTTTTAAAAACACAAGTATGCACAAGCACACATTCTCCCGGCCACCAGAGCAATGGCCTTGAACATCATGCAGCCCAGGAAAGCTCCACGGCGCACCTGTGGGGAAGGAAAGCGAAGGAACAAAAATCACCGGGGCCTTATCATGAGCAAAGTGTTGACCTGGTGAACCCCTGAAAGGAAACTTCCTGGGGTCCCTGGATAGCAAATTCAAAACTGCTGCTTGAGACAGATAAAGGCAAAAATTAGAGTTATTTTTATCCTTTGCAATATCAATTTCGACTCTGCTTCTGAATGTTGAAAATGAAGAACAAAGTTCTCGACTTGACTTGATGAATTGTAATGTTATAGTACTCAAGACCACATAGTGTTAGAAGGTCAAAATGAAGACAACCAATCATACCAATTGTGAGGGAAGGTGTGGAGAAACTGAAATACTTATACACTGCTGGCAAGAATGTAAAATGATGCAACCCTTACAGGAAAGCAGCTGGAAGTTTCTTTTAAAAATTAAACATGTACTTACCATATACTATGTCTATTCTGCAACTGGGTCTCTACACAAGTAAAATGAAAGTCTATGATATGTCCCTATAGAAACTGCTACATGAACATTACAGAACCCTGATTTGCAATGGTCAGAAACTGGAAATGACCAACTTTCTATTAATGGGCAATTAATGAATAATTTATGGCCTTGCCACACAATGAAATACACTTTTGTGATAAAACTGAATCAACTATTAATATATGTAACAACATGAATGAGTCTATAAATAACTTGCTTAGTAAAAAAAAAAAAAGGCCAGTCAAAATAGTACATTAATAGAATAAAAAGAAAAAACATGAACTGAGAGAAAAAATTTTGCAAAACTTTTCAGATAAAAGATTCTATGCAAAAGATAAAGAATTCTTAATATTCAACAATAATAAAAAGTACAGCTTAATTTTTTTAAATGGCTATTATATAGAGAGAGACAGCTTATCAAAGAAGATAAAGCAGATGGAAAATAAGCATATAAAAAGATACTCCACATCATATTTCATCAGGGAATCATAAATTAAAATGATAACAAAATATCACTATACAAGTAATTAGAATGGCCAAACTCCAAAACACTGAACATACCAAGTATTAGTGAGAACATGAGCAACAGGAACTCTCTCAGTCCTTGCTGGTGGTAACTAAATATACTCTTACCATGTGATTCAACAATCATTCGCCTTGGTATTTGCCCCAACAAGTTAAAAACATGTCCCTGCAAACACCTGCCTGTGAATGTTTACAGCAGCTTCATTCATAGAGAATGAACCTTGGAAACAATGGACACGTTCCTCAGTAGGTGAATGAATAATCCAGCTGTGGTACATCCATACATGGTGATAAAAAGATAGGAACTACTGAGCCACAAAAAGGAGAAAGCATAAATACATATTTCTAGGTGAAAGTAGTTAATCTCAAAAGGCTGCAGACTGTACAACTCCAATTATACGGCATTCTGGAAAAGGCAAACACACGGAGACGATAAAAAGATCAGTGGATGCCAGGGGGAAGGAAGGGAGGGGGTGCACAGGGGATTTTAGGGCAGTAAAACTGTTATTCTGCATAATAGTGTAATGGTGGAGACATGTCATTGTGCATTTGTCAAAACCCATAAAAAGATCAGTGGTCGCCAGGTGGAAGGGAGAGAGGTGGAGCACAGGGGATTTTTAGAGCAATAAAACTATCATTTTGTATAATAATGTAATGGTGGACGCATGTCATTCTACATTTGTCAAAATCAATATCTGTCAAAACCTCATGACACTCTACAAGACACAGAGTGAACCCTAATGTAAACTATGGACTTTAGGCAACAATGTCTCAATATCAGCTCATCAATTGTAACAAATGCACCACACTGAAGCAAGAAGGCAAAAAATAAGGAAAATAGTGTGGGGCAGAATGGGGGTGAGTAGGTATGGAAACTCTCAGTACCTTTTGCTTATCTTTTCTATAAACCTAGGCCTGCTCAAAAAGTCTGTCAATTTTTGAAAAGCACATACTACATGATTCCATTTATATAAAATTCTGGAATATAAAAATAATCAGTGCAGCAGAAAGCAAATTGGTGCTTGTCTGCAGATCAGGAGGAAGAGAGGGAGGGATTGCCAAGGGGCAAGAGGAAACCTTTGGGAGTAATAGATACGTAACTGAAAGATCAACAAAAAAGAGAAAATGGAGTACAAAAATAATTGGTTCTTTGCAGAAAAGTAGTAAAGAGCCTGTGAGACAAGTATAGTTCAGATACCAAGATGGCAAACTTAAACCCAAATATATTAATGAGTATATTGGCTTGAGGTATAAACATCCCAATTAAAGCAAAGACTATCAGACCAAATTACAAAGCAAGATTCAACCATATCTGGCTTATAAGAAGTACTCTTTAAATATAAAGATACAGCCCTGGCTGATGTGGCTCAGTGGATTGAGCACCAGCCTGTGGACTGAAAATGTGCCAGTTCAATTCCCCGGTCAGAGAACATGCCTGGGTTGTGGGCCAGGTCCCCAGTTGGGACACATAAGAGGCAATCGATAGATGTTTCTCTCTCTCTCTTTCTCCCTCCTGTCCTCTCTAAAAATAAACAAACAAATAAATAAATAAAATATTTTTAAAAATATATAAAGACACAGACAGGTTACAAATTAAAAGGAAGACAAACATAAACTACACAATAACTATATGAACAGTAATCTGTATGAATACAGTAGTTGCCCTTATCCATGGGGATTCCCAGATCCCCAGTGGATGCCCGAAAATGCAGACAGTATTGAACCCAATATATACTATGATTTTTCCTATATATATATATGTATTTTCAATTAAAGAAAGCACTTTACAGCTTCTCTTTGGCATATCCAAATTGTTATTATCATTATTCTTGTGTTTTGAGACCATTGCTATGCAAAGGGTTATTCGAACACAAGCTCTGTGATGCCACCACAGTCTGTGTGATAACCAAGATGGCACCTGAGTGACTGACAGGTGGGGAGCACATGGAGCGTAGATACACTGGTCAAAGTGATGCTGCCTGCCTTGGGTGGGACAGAGCGAGGATGGTGTGAGATTACATCACTGTGCTCAGAATGGCACACAATCTAAAACTTAGGAATGGTTTATTTCTGGGATTTTTCCATTTAATATTTTCAAATCATGGGTAACTGAAATTTCAGAGAGAGAAGCTGTGAATAAGGTGGTATTACTATAGTACATAAAATAATCTTCGAGATGTAGAGCATTGCCAGTACAGGCATTTCTTATAAAGTTAAATACACATATTTTCTATAGATGTATACAATGCAACCCGGGATCCCATTCCCAGGGATCTATTCAAGATAAATGAGAATATGGCCATAAAAAACCTCATAAATAAATCTTCATTAAAGACTTATTCATCACAACCCAAATCTGGAAAAGCTCAAGTGCCCATTGACAAGGAAAGAGACAACAGTGTCTTTATCTTGTGGAATACTACTTAGTAATTATAAGGAATAAACTACTGATACATAAACAATATGAATGAACCTCAACAACATTATTCTGAAAGACTTCAGAAACCAAACAGTATATACTGTAAAGTTACATTTATAAAATTCAAAATAGGCAAAACTAACTACCTTAGAGTAGAAATAAGATCAGTGTTTATTTTGGAGTGGGTGGGAGGACTTGACTAAAGGGCCACAGGAAACATTCTGGGGTAATGTAAATTCTCTCCCTCTTGACAGAGATGGGTAACATGGTGTACTCATTTGTCAAAACTGATCAACCTCATACTTAATATCTGTGCATATACTACCTATAAATTATACCTTAATAAACTTGATATTTGGCTATAAAAATCATTTATACATAACTATGAATATGGGTAGGCATTTATGTAAATGGACTATAGTAATATAAATACTCATATTTTCAAGTTCAAGCCAAGGAGAATATTTGCTAATTAGATTCTTCGATGGCTAAGATATGGAAAATCCTTGGATATTACATTACTTTAAGCTTGGGGCTAAGATACACAGAAACACATGGCCTACAACAAATATTGAATATAACTCTTTTCTTCCTCCTTTCCTTAGATGGGATCTAAAGGGATCTATTCCTCATTCAAATTTCACAGGTGTAATATTTATAGTCCCCTTCACATCTGAGACACACGCGACCCATCAGCTACAGCACTCTTTCAGCAGCCAAAGCTGCCATCTCCAGTGGATTTGAGCTGGCACACAGGTTGCAACTTGTGCACCACCTGCACCAGACTACAAAATGCAGCTCTCAAGAGCTTGCTGTCCTGGCACACGCTGGGCTATGGCAGAATAAGATAGTTCTGGTCAAAGATAGAATGGCCAGTTACAGAGACATGGTGTGGGGGGGATCCTGTGATAAGTTTAAGATGCATATCATAAACTGGCCATGTAGCACAGCAAAACTGGAAACAGTGAGGAGGTGAGGGGGATAGGATAAGATCAGAGGATAAAGTTGAGATCAGTGACCAGGAATGAGGCCAATTCAGAGATTAGAGGTAGTAGTTATGGTGAGGCAGGCTCAGGGCTATAAAACCCAACCTCATTTAGCAGCCCAGGTAGAAAACGAAGCCTATATAACAGAAGTCATCAGACAGCCAAGCAAAGTGACATGATTTACCCTAGAACACCCCTTTTGTTTCCAGGGAAGGTTTGCATTGAAAATGTGTCTTCATTATACATCACACTGCACTCTTTTAATACTTACTATTGGGCCAGTGGACCAGAGAGAGGGGGGAGGTCTTATTTTTATTTCAAAGCATATAATGTATGCATTTCAGGAGGGAAAGAATAGAATATGACGCTTGTGATGGAAATTCAATTTTAATAAAACTCCATGTCTCTCTGAGTTCTGCTTAAAATGCTAGCTGATTAAGAAGAATAAAGAACAAAGCTCCCAATGAGTACTAGAAAAAGGCAGATAACAAAGGAAAACATCTGTGTGAAGGTAGTGGGACCTGCCAAGGAAGCTGGTATTACAGCAGCCAAGATAATGGGGGGAAAAAAGATCCTTAAGCTGAGCCCAACTTCTGTACACTGCTTTTCCCCTTGGGTCATTTGCCAGTTCTTGGTACAGAATGAGAAGAAGCTAATAAGGCTGGCAGATGTCAGCCACTAAATGGCAGATGAGCCAGAAGAGCTTTTGACAATCTTATGGTGCTGATGAGATGAAATGACGTTCGGATCTACCAAATTAGAAGGAGTTGAGAGGCCAAGTGTCTAAAGAGAGCTGATCTCAACACTCAGCCCACGTTTTGCCCTTGAGATATTTACCAGTTCTTAAACTGTCCTGGACAAAATACTAAGAAGCCAAGTAGAAAGGAAGGAAAGAGCTGAAGGCACAGAGGAGTTTTATTAATAGTTATATGGTGCTAGAAAGATAAAATAAGCTTTAAAAATTGTCCCAAAATAGGCCCTACAAATAGTCTCAGGGTCTCAAGTGGATTACCCGAAGGGATAGAAGATAAGAGGGTTTGAACAGTAGACTGTGTCATATAAAAGCTCCAGCTTTGAGACCTGGATAGTGTGGCTCAGTGGTGAGGGCAGGCTTGCGAAACCAAGGGTCGCTGGTTCGATTCCTAGTCAGGGGACATGCCTGCGTTGTGGACTAGGTCCCCAGTAGGGGGTGTGTGAGAGGCAACCACACATTGATGTTTCTCTCCCTCTCTTTCTCCTTCCCTTGCCCTCTCTCTAAAAATAAATAAACGCAATCTTTCAAAACAAACCTCCAGCTTTGAGTGAGCCCCCAGTGGAGGTGGTGTCCCTCCACCCATATCAAAGTATCATCTTGGGAAAAGGATACTATCATCGTGAGCCTTCAGGAGGCTTCACAGCATTTTTCACATATGCTAAACATTTAATAAACTATTACCAAGTATTAAAATAATAAGACCGGGGGACAAAGAGGAAGGCAACAGAATCAAATATAAACACTGGAAGATAGAGATAGATATGATGCCATATCTATCAATGTGTCAAGAAAATCAACATTAAGGTCAACAATTTTACTAAAGAACTGGAATCTGTGAAAAAGAAACACTCAGAAACTCTAAACACAGAAAATAAAATACTGATGAATCTACAAATCCAGGAACGCCAAGGATTGCCAACAACCTCCAGAAGCTGGGAGACCTTCTTTCTTACAAGCCTTCTCAATTCAATTTTAAATTCAGTTCTGTAGCGGTACTAGCCATAATAACCATATGTGACTACAGACTACCAAATCACATTGAACAATACAAACGTGTATTTTTTAAAAAAGGTAATACACAGATACATATAGAAACATGCATGACTCTTATAGACATATTCTTGAACAAAATAAGGCAGATTCAAAAGAGGACATGATGATGAATCCTTATATAAATTTTCAGAAATGACAAAGCTAACTGATAATCACAGATGTCAGAATAGTGATTATCTCATGTGGAAATGTTTTGACAGAAAGGGGCATGAGGAACATTTTTTGGAGTAATACTCTATATCTTGACCTGCATAGTGGTGTATACATAAGTAAAAATCATCAAGTTGTATATTTATTTTAAGAGCAATATGCCATCTGCATTTTAGTGTAATATATATTATACCCTATAGTGCTCTGGTAAGCTGGCTTTCACAAAATTATAAGGATAGGGATGGGAAGGAAAGGGGGAGAGAGAGGAGAAGGAGAAAAAGGGGTGACAGGGAGAAGGAGAGGAGAAGAGAGAAGAAAGAATTCCTGGTTTGTAGAATCTACCAATTTCCAAGTGTACCTATTCCAGACATGCCCACTTTTGAGCTACCAACACAAGATCACTGACTGTGAACTTGGAAGAGATATACACATTCAGCTCTTACAAGCTGGTACAAGCCAGCTCCAGCACATGTACCTTAATATAAAAGCAAAACAAATAAATATGTGAACAAGTTGGAATTTAAACACAAGCAGTCTGAATGCAGAGCTCTGTCTTTTGATGACTTCCTCTACACTGTAGGAATAGTCATGACAAGGAGGACGAAAAGGATGCCTTCACACACAAGACTTCTGTGGTGTTCACAGAACATTGATAAAGATGCTACCAAGGCACAGGTAGGCTCCCTTGCCTTCCATTCCTGGACCCCACCCATGCACCCTCCCGCTAAGCAGCGCCTACTCTCAGCGCACCCGCGCAGAGCTGTCAGACGACAACCGCCAGCACTCAGCATCCAGATTTCTCTTCTCACGTATTGTACAATGCCAAATGCACTGTCAAACTCAGGAAATAATACACTTTAAGATAATGAAGTGTATTAGACAACAATACCAAAGGCAATATGGAAGTGACAAATAAAAAATGTACAACAGCACAATAAGGCAGATGCTCCCAGGCGGCTGGCTTGTTCATAGAAGGATATATATTAAACCAGAAATAAACAGTATGTGCTTGACTGAGCCTCTAAATCTTTACACGTTTGCTGTGTAAGAAAAGTCCTGCTGAGAGTCACTGTTTCCATTCCCTAACCTTCGTTAGGACCCCCTGGCCTCAGTGACACAGAGCCGCAACCATTTGAAATTAATTTCCTGGTTGCATTAGCTCAAATAGATGCTGTCCTTTAAAGGTTATCAATTAATGAAAATTCTGATTCAATATCAACATGGGGCCGCAAAAGGCCTGGTTTCTGTACAAGGTGGCCTGTTCCGAAGGGCAGTGTGACATTTGGCCCAAAGCCTAGTATGACATACAGAAAAGAGAAAACAGTGGTAACTAGGCCTTTTACAATAATCTAATGCCACAGATCAGTGTCACGGGGGGGGGGGGGAAAGTCTGATTCCAAGAATATAGTTAAGAGGTAAGGCCCAAGCCTCACAGACTTAACATTGAATTGCCTTTGTGCCAATTGTTAGCTGCACAACCTTGGGCAAGTTCCTTAACTTCTTTGTACCTCAGTTTCTTCATTTGTAAATTGGGGGTTATAATAGTAACCATCATATACACACATACATTTTATTCCACATATGTATACTATACAGATATATACATATATCCATACACACGTACACATATATAGTATACATATACATATATAGTATACATAAATATAGTATATGTATAGTGTGTGTGAGAGAATATATGTGAGTGTATGAATACCTAGAGTGTATCTATTCATATGAATATGCAGAGTGTATGAATATAGAGAGTGTATAACAGACACTGTCAGACAGAGCCCCACCTGTATCCCTCAGATCCTTTCATGTCAGGTGCTCTTACAACTTCCAACCACCAGAATCAGTTTTCTGTCTGTGTACACAGTAAACCCCAAGTGCCAAGAGAATTAACACCCGTTGGGGCAAGCCCTCATCAAATAAACGATGGGAGTTGGTATGCAAATTTCCCCGATCCCTCTTCAGGTGGGATAATTCTGAGGTGCCGTTTCATATGATTTCCCAGAATTTACTTGCTCCAAAGGCCTAGAATAGCGACTTGCTAATAACACACATTGCCTGCCTTCTCTTTGCTGGGATCCATGTTCCCTGCATTTCATAAGCATGCCACTTGCATGCAGCGCTTGTCTCGAGATTGACTTTGACTCTGTGTGTATGTGTGTGTGTATGTTTTTCTACTGCCTTCAGGATCCTGGGCTTGCAGTAATGAAGGTACAATGTAAGTCAAATAAATGTAATTCAGCTCACAATTGTTCCGTCTTTGGCGGTATCGTTGAACTACAGATTATACTTGAGTCTGTCATCCCAGTGGACTTCCAGTTATATGAGCTAAAAAATGTCCTATTTAAGACAAGTCCTGTTACTTTCATTGTAAATAATGCAACTCCTTTTAACACTATTTATTAATTTGGAAGGAATTTTCTCTAAAGTTAACCCATTTTAATTATATAGGATCTTTATCTAGAACCCAAAGTAATATATAATAGTACAGTCATAAAAATGGGCAGAGGATCTGAACCCACATGCTTCCACACAGGACCTGCAGATGGCCAACAGGTTCACGGAACGCTGCTCCACATCACTAAGCATCAGGGAAATGCAAATCAAAACCACAAGGAACGATCACCTCGCACCTGCAAGAGTGGCTGTCATCAAAAGACGAGCAATCACAAGTGCTGTCAAGGATGTGGAGGAATGAGAAGACTGAGCACTATCGGTAAGAATGCAAATGAGCGAAGCCACTGTAGAACACACTGTGGAGGGTCCTCCAAAAATTAAAAGTATAAATACCATGTGATCCAGAGATTCAACTTCTGGGTATTTATCTGAAGCAAACAAGAACACCAATGCGAAAGGATGTCACATGTATATAATGAATATTATTCAACCATAAAAAAGAAGGAGGTCTTGCCATTTGCAACAACATGAATGGCCCTTCAGGGTACTGTGCTAAGTGAAATAAATCAGAGAGATACAAATACGGTATGATCTCCCTTACATATGGAATCCTAAAAAAAAGTTCATCGATACAGAGAACAGACTAGTGATGACCAGTAGTGGGGGTGGGGTAAAGGTAACCAAAAGGTACAAACTTCCAGTTATAAAATAAACAAGTCCTGGTGATGATGTACATGCTAACTATACTTAATATTACTATGTTACATATTTGAAAGTTTCTGAGATAGTAAATTTTAAACGTTCTCATCACAAGAAAAGCTGTAACTGTGCATAGTGACGGATGTCAGCTATACTTATTGTGGTGACCATTTTGAAATATATGCAAATAACACATCCTTATGTTATACACTTGGAACTAATATAATGTTGTATGTCAGTTATACCTCAATTTTAAAGAAAGATAATAATAGTACAGGCATGACTTAAGGGAGCACTTGTTAAAATACAGGTCGCTGGGCCCACTGCGTAGCTTCTGATTCACACTTAGAAAACCACGACATGCAATGTTAAAGTTAGTAGACTCTGCAGAGAGAGATCGCCAATCCAGGTTTTCAATGTGTGGTCCCTAGACATACTGCATTTAAAAAATTAATAGTTTTTTAAATCGAATTAATTACTGTTTTATCATTAGAGGTTATTTCTTGGTGCTCTGATACAATGTACACACATATACACACATACCAATAGTCTAAAGCAAAAAACAAAACAAAACATTATATACAAGTCAATGGATTTTGTGTTTTCACTCCTCAAAATCTACTTGAAAACTTCCAAGTGTGAGATTGTCACATTCCAAATAAACAGCTGGTGGGCCACAGCTCCTGCCTGTGTAAATGGGCGTGAGCTCGAACTAATCATCATGGCCAAGCCTGTTCCTCCCGGCCGCCCATAAACCCTGCCTGCCTCCAACAGGCTGCTAGTCACAAAGACAAGTAACTGAGCTTATTAGAACTCTACAAAGAGAGGTCCTTGGGGCGCAGTTGAGTGGTCTCCTTAGACTTACCTCCTGGCTTTGAAACTCACTTAGATTGCCCACAAGCCTTTTGTGCTTCTTCGCAGTTTTTGCTGCTTCTCCATTTCTGCTTCTTCCCCGGACATTGCATTGACAGGTGTGCGATCTAGAGAAGGTAGTTGCTGTTGTACCCATATTTAAATAGAGATGTTGACGATATTTTGGTATTTCCAACCAGTTCTATAAACAACGTCACATCTCAGCTCTGTAAAGGCCAACCATGGAGATGGTAGGAAAACTTGGGCCAATCTTATTCTGATTGCTCTCCAGTCTTTGATAAAAGTCCATCGCCTCATCTTGTGATGTAAACACACTAATGGGAAGCCAACATTTCATTTTAAACTTCTCTTTTCTCAGTTGTTTAGGGACAAATGTATACTAGGCTGGTTTACCAAGGTAGGAAAGTAATTTCTTTAGGTTGCAACACATCCTTCTGCTACAACCGAAGAACTATATAATATTTGTTTTTGTTTCAAAATCAAAGTAGGGTTTTTTCAGTGATGTGAAGGTTATACACAGACAAGAATAATTTTTAAACATTTACAGCCAGTGTTTCATGGCTGCCAAGTTGTCAGGAGACATTGGCTAAAACCCGGGAGGTCCCAAGCGATGTAGTTACTTCAGTTCCTACATCATGGGAGATACAGCAGGCTTCGGAGGAGGAGTCCAGATGACCAGAGACGGGGTCACACTCATTACAGGGGCTCTGAATATTAACTCTTTCAAATATTGGGGAAGTTTTCCCATATTTTAACCAGTGATATGGCTTTAAGAAAACATAGCAGCTGAAGATGAGCCTTGTATACAGATGGTTAACATTTAAGGGAAAAAACAAATTTGAGATCATACATAATCCTACCACAAGGCATAGGAATCATTAAAATGATGTCATTTATTCAACATGCAATATAAATATACACACTATGTTGAACCAAACAAAATTTTTCTTCAAATACTCTTCTGTAACCTACTTTTTTATTACTATCATAGCAGTATCTTTCAGTAACAATAAGTATAGATTTATGTCCTTGTTTTAATGATACATAATGTTCAAATTTGCTTATATAAATTGACCTATCCAATTTGTGCCCAGTGAACATTTGTTATTTTCAAATTTTATACATAATTATTAGAAATAAAAATATAATCCATGTGCTTTCATTTATCTATTTCTAAATTATTTCATTACTTTCTTAAGAAAAACATCTAGAAGGAGAATAACTAGGTTAAAAGAATGTATATTTTCAATTATTTTGAATATATATTTCTAAAACTCCTTTCAGAAGATTATAAATATATAGATTTCTAGCCACTTGAGGGAACTTTAATAAGTATTTTTAATACACGTATTTCCTTTCAATTTTGGATTTTTATCTTGCCTTATCAAACAAGAGTTTCAGGTGGCTTTTGAAGCTGTATACAAAAGTTTTCAAAATGTAAGTAATTAAAAAAATATGACCAAATGGAATCTAAGGATAAGAAAAATAAGATGAGGACAGGTGTGACATGATATGTAAATACCACAAAGTCCTTTACAGCTGAGCATTTTTACTGTGTAAGCAGCTGTATTCAAGCTTCATAAATATTCAAATACTTGATAAGCAAAGTGATGATATAAATGAATCATCTCCAATTCCTTTTGAAAGTTGGTGTAGTAGGCATAATAAATGAGTGAATTAATGACAATAATGAAAAGCAATGTCACTAACCTGTGTCATGGACATGAATAATTAAATGATGACTATATTAACATAATGAGAATAATTTTCGCTCAGATGGACACAAAACTATAAAGTCCAATTATGTCTTCAACACAAAAAAGAGAATTACTCTTCCAATAATTATTGCAATCTTCTATTCCTTTGCTTTTCCCTGTAAGAAAATTTTAATCAATATTGTGTCCTCTTGTACCCAAAATATACATTATGCATTTTTACTATAAATACATACATACAACTAAAAGTAGCTAGTTCAGCCCCATTTATATTATACAATTCCATTTCTAAAAAATTCACTGGACTCTCAGACAGTCCTTGCACATAGGAAGGAGGCAGTAACCTCCAGAGCCAATCCTTCAATCACTAATGATGGCGAAGGAAACCCACGGGGCCCCAAACTTTGCAGTGCCTCTAGAGGTGTCTGTCCACTGTGGTAGCTACTGGTCACAAAAATGGCTTGTTAAATGTAGATTAATTAAAATTAAATAAAATTTAAAAATCAGTTGCTTAGTTCAACTAGCCATGTTTCAAGTGCTCAATAGCCACATATGGCTGGTGCTACCACATTGGACAATATATGTCACTCCTATCACCCCAAAAGCTCCATCTGTCAGTACTAACTGTAGAACATAATTTGTCTTCAGCCAATAAAATGTTAGCATAGCTAAAGGTATGTATGTAAATTCCTTGACTGGAGGCCAAAATGTATTTTCCAATAAAATCATGAGTACAAATGATTTCTAGTTGAGTTCATAAAAGTCAGCTTAGCCTTCGGTGTAACTGAAATCCTTCAAATTGACAATGCAACATAGTTGTAAATAATTCTACTGTACATTTGTATTGTAATTAAACAAAACAGGAAAACAATAACGTTGCCTGAGAAATAGTGCCTTATTTCCTGGGAGTGCTGTTGCTAAGAAATAACAAGTTCAATTAGAGGAGGAGGTGTTCATTTGAATACAGAATTCTGTGCCAACTTGTTGAATATAGTCTAAGCCTTTCCATCAACATTAGCGGTGGCTAAAAATCACTCTATCTTACAATTTATTTTTAAATCACAAAATAGGGTTTTGTATTTCTTTGGTATGTGAATATTACTGCCACTAAGCTTACATTGATCAGTGTAGGTAGTATTTATATTTTACATTCATAAATGGAATTTTAAAAGGGAAATAAGAGAGTGGAGGACAGTCTTTTATCAGTTAAGTGAATAAGGTTAGAAAAAGAAAAGGGAAAGTAAAACGAGTTTGCAGCCAGTATGTTTGTGCCAAACACTGTCTGTATATTATCCCATGAACAGTGCTTGGGGGGACAAGTGAGAAAATAAAAGAGACAAAGCGCCAACTGAACTGTACCCAGAAAATGACAGAAGAAAGAAATAGGATAAGATTAGGCACAGATACAATTACATAAAGATATAATTACCCCACCCTCCTCCCAATATATAATAGACTGGACACGATATAGAACTTTGGTACTCGTGTGGTCGATGGACCAGCAGCAACGTCAGCCAACCACCCCTCAACCCTTCCCAAACCCCTTCTCTCGCACCTGCCTTTCACTAATGAAAACTCTAGCGGCCAGTTACTTGACTGCCCTACTTAAAGTGCAGAGTACCCATGACAATGAGACACGACGACTTGTTTATCGGGCAGAGACTGCTAAAGATTTTCCATCACCATTTATATTACAGAACTGTACACCTGAAACCTACATAATTATATTAAGCAATATCATCTCAATAAATAAATAAACAAACAAACAAATAAAGGGATAAGATTCTTTAAAAAAATAGATTTTTTCCTGTCTGATAAAAGTAGAGATAGTGAGGTAAGATCTTTTTGCCACCCACTAACTCTCTTGTGCTAAAGATCTTATTGTTGAGATAAGATGCCCAAAACTGGCATTTCATGCTTAAAAAAAGAAGACATCGGCGACATACTAAGAATAGGAAAAAGGAGTTACAAAGAGCCCGGGTCCTTGATGGCATCGCTGAGCCACCGCACTAACCAAACAGCCCACCTTGGAACTTCTAGTGCTTTGTGAGAGAGCTAAAGACCCTTCTGTCTCATTCACTGCTCCACACTGGCATCTGAGCACATTCCTGGTGGCCTTGGGGGACAGCAGAGTGTGTTTGGGAAAGACAGAGGAAGGGAACCATCTGCTCCATGGATAGAAAGTTCATACACACCATATTCAAAACTCTGGAAGCGTTTAGGAATTGTTAGTCATTGTAGATGTGATTAAACCAGTTATTTTTTATCTCAAAAGGTTTTGGGTGTGTGTCTTTTCTCTCATTGAGAAATAAACTTGATGGTTGCTAAGTCTCAATTTACTTTTTCTTGTATAGATACAGAGTGCAAATCACACTTGAGTATTTCTTTATGTTTGTATTCACATGAGTTTTAGTCTTGTATTTAAAAACTATTTAGCTAAGTCAGTGATGAAAAATGACCACCTCCACTACGTGTTTTGGTTAACTAGGCTACTTTCAAACCTTATTTATTCCAGACTGTATGTTATTGCTACACATTCACTGTATATCCTGCAATGTGCTAAAATATAGACTTTCAGTCCACAGGGAGTAGTTATCAAAGTGGTATAAGAAGTAAATAGGTTATATTTCCCCCAAACTCCTCATGATTAAACAAATTAATCAAAGCGTATTTCCTCCCATTTTCTTCTCTTTCCTCTGAATAAAAGAGGTCTCATTGGGAAAAAGAATGGAAATTTCAGCATCTATTTCTGTTTGGATTTGAAATTTTCCATGACACTGCAAGCATACCCTACTCTTACCAAACAGCACTGCTGCTGATGCTGCTGCTACAAGAAGAAAGTGCAATCAGAGGCATGAATTACCAGAATTTGCAAGGCTTAAGGTTTAAATCTTCAGGTTATTGAGTGTAATGGAAGAGTATATTTCAACACTTGTGGATGAAAATCTTTTACGAAGCCATAAATGCCTTTCTTTCTTTAGCATTAAAATGCTAACATAATAACCCTCTAGATCCTTGTGTGCTTTCACAGACATCATACTAATCAATGATGCTCATGCTGTAGAAAGGTTGAAACAAAAGGTGCATTGTTGGAACTTCCTGTTTCTGTACCCTAGGACATGCCTTGGAGAGGTAGGTATGTGGGTATTGTTTCTAGATTTTTTTTAAATATTGGCTTCTGATTCAGAATTTTTGTTTTGCAGGGGGCTTGTTCATTTATCAGTAATCTCTCAAAAGATTAGAAGATTATGTCCAACATATAGTTTAGGTTTTTCAAAGTTTTATTTTTGAATAATGTTTTTATAATACACTCAAAATTAACACTTACATAGCAAAGTAATTCTCAAATTCTAATATGGATATAAATCCTCTGGGGATCTAGTTGAAATGCAGGTTCCAATTCAATGGATCTGGGGGTGGGCCTGAGATTCTGCATTTTTCACAAGTTCCCATGTGATGCTGCAGCCGTTGGACCACACATCATTCTTTGAGTATTGGCCTAGTTCACAAAGTGATTTAACTTCACATTCTCAACATGGTTCTCACCCTGTCCTCACCATTGCAATGAGTACGAAAGTCTCAGAGTTTCAGGGCCTTGCTCAAGACCATAAGTAAAAAAGTTAACACTCCAATCTATACAATCTAACAGAAATCGGATTTCCTTTCTACTCCTTCAAAGAGGGCTTTCCCCTGTACCTCTCCCAAGAGAGACACCCAGTTCTTTCGGGCAAATCAGAACAAAGCCTCAATCCCTCAGTTCATTCAGACTAAACATTAGCCAGCCAATGAATGAGCTAAATACAGTGACTAATTTTACACAATACAAGGATCACTTTGGCTTTATTTACATATCAGAATACATTGTAATTTGGACTTTAATTAGACATTAGAATGTTATACATGTTATACGGAGAAAAATGTCCACTTAAGTATACTGTGTTCCATTAGCATGCCAGCTTTATACGGAGCAGAAGTTAATTATTATCTTCAGATGGGGGAAGGAAGATTGGTAAACAGACTGTTTCTAATTCAGAAGATGCTTCTTGTGGTCTAGGGAAAAATAGCATTAAGGTTTCATTCTCTTCCCTCCTTGTCTTCCTTTCCTTCTCTCCTTATCCCGCCCCCTTCCTTCTGCCACGGCATACACATCTATAAAACCCTTTAGAATCTGATTTCATTTTTATGATTCAACTAACTGAAAAAGCTAAAATCCCATTGAGAGACTGAGAGCAGCAGAAAATCTGATTACTTGGAGTGCTGTTGGCTAGCTCCTGGCACCCATATTTAAGGAAGCATCCGCAACAATCACCCAGAATGAGCATATGGCAGACCTCTGGATGCAGCCATTATTATTCAGTCATTGTTCATTATGTTTGAATTAACCATGACAGCACACATCATGCTTATTAGATGATACTTCTATTTAATTCCCTATTATCTATTGAAATCTCTCAGCTACTGCAGAAAGGATACCAAGAAAAGAACGTCATGCAGAGACTTGAGGACCACCCACATATAACTTTTCCCATCCTTTCCAAAATACAATTCTAAAGAGTTTACTTGAAATAGTAACACCACCAAATTAATACTGTAACATCACACTTCTGGCTTTGACTAGAGTGTTGGGGGAAGAAAATGGATCGTTGCTTTTTTACCTATCTGTAAGCCAAGTTACACTCATTCTTGAGGATAAGAAAAACAGGAGTGCTACTAAACTGCAGAGTTACTAAGTGGAAAGATTGCTTCGATATACTCTTGAATAGTATTAACATAAGCTACGCCAGCATTGCTGTTACCTGATTCTACACAGCCGCCATTTTGTTAATAGTCCTAGAATCAAGGACATTGGAAACGAGGCTCAACACAGACCCGCTTAAAGACCATTTCCTCCACCCCACACACTTCAAGTATTTCTCAACTAATACAATGTAGGAGGGTTTTGAAACATTAACTGCAAGGCAACCATTCAGCAGTTTTCTGAACTAAAGGCCCAGTCTGGTGGGTTAGCCCAAACCAGGGCTTTCTAATGGGGTTTCCTGAGATCTTAAGTCTTATTACCACCTATCAATGTCTCGTCCCAAGTGACCGAGTTGTTGTGGGGTAGCCAGTGCTGGGATTGTCAAAAAAAGGCTCTAGTGCCTCCTCTTTTTTAATCTTTTTCTTCTAAAAGCTTTAATATTCTTCTAAAAGTTTCAAGTCACCCGCCATTGGAATAACAGTTGTAACCACTCACTACTGGGAATTTCATTCCCATTCAGAGACTTCTCCCCTCCCTCCCTTTGATTTGATTAGAGAAAAACATGTTTGCAGCTCTAACACTTGTGTGCACCCTGAGAATCAAGAACTCTGCTCTTTGAAGCTTTTCAAGGTTCTATCTGTTTGAAACTCTCATAGCAAAATAAGATGAAGGTATTCATTTCGGTGGTTTTTCTGATTTCTGAGGTGTATATGGGAATGGTCATCTCTTTACGAAGACAGGCAAACTAGTACAATAATTTACAGTGGGGGTTGGAGAGCCACAGGTAGGCATGCCCCTAACTTAACAGCAGCAACATGAGCTCACTCCGTTCACCTTTCACTAACTCCAAGTGAATCCTGGTTTCAGGATTGATTTTTCCTCATTAAAAACAGAATTTTAAGTTTTCTTCTGCAGAAAAACTAAGACAAAGATCTAATGGTAGCCTGAAGACTAAGGATTCATTCAGTGAGTGCATTGTATTTAAATTAAAGTACTATACAACCTATTCAATGTTCAAGTTCACTTGTAAATAAATGAGTACCCCTTCTAATAACGATGATGATAACACCCTGCATGTGTTAAAATCCTGTATCCTTTGCAAATTCTTTCCATAGGAATTGAACCGCTCCTAATCTGTTAAACATCAATAAAATTTACATGTTGATTTACTGGTGAATATCCCCCCAAAAAAGATAGGTTGAAATACTTACATCAGAATGTGGCCTTATTCGGAGACAGGATCTCTACAGAGGTGATGAAGTTATTACAGTAGGCCCTAATCCAACATGACAGTAACCTTACTGAAAAAGGGAAATCTAGGCACAGATAGGCACAGAGGGAAGACATTATGAAGAGAGAACCCAAAATGCTGATCGATAAGCCAAGGGTACCTGAGGCTATCAGAAGGTATGTGTCTTCTGCTTACCTGAAGTCGATCACTTTAACTTTTTTTTTTAATGAGGCTTCTCTTGTAGTGTTTACAATGAAAGTTGGTTGTTTGGTTTCCTAGATGGATGAGCTATGGTTACAAAAATGCTAAATTTCTAAATTTACATAATGAATGTTCAAGTAATGTGAGTGTATGCCCTGGGAAAATAATTTCAGAAGGAAGTTTTTTTTTTTCTAAGTGAAGGCCGGTAATTTCATTGCAAAAATATACCTATTTATTTAGCATATAGTTATTAAGTACTCATGTGCCTGGTACGGTATGAGATACAGGATTACCCACAAAACACACAATTAAATTGAGATATGATTCTAACTAGACCTGCCAAAAGAATGATAATTGATTCCTTAATACTCACTCTGGAGAGGGCCAGAAAAACGAAGGGTCCCCACCCCCACCCTTGAAAGTTCAGGCTACGTTTGACACAGAAATGGAAGAATTGGGCAACATTCCCCACCAAAATGGAGATGGTTTTGTTGGGCTTAACAAATAATAAGATTAAGTAAGCTATCATCTTACAATTAATTGATAGTTGAATAAAGTGATAGTATTAATCATCATCATAATATCTAACCTTTGCCTACCACTATCACTAGAATAAAAACGTGTCAAGCACTTCCTCCTTCGAACCTTTTTTTATAGCTATCCTACTGGACTGGTACTACCGTGACCCTGTCTTATAGATGAGGAAACTACTTTACGGAGAGGCAAAAATAACTCATTTAAGAGGTCAAAAAATAAAATATGAGTTCAGATTCCCAAACCACCACGTATGTTCTGTTCACTGATCTAAAAACGGAAACAGAGAACACTCCCATTCTAAACAGCATATCCACTAACTAGGCTAAACTTTGGGTAAAAATTCACTGTTACGTTTCATGGAAAAAATCCTTTGATTCATGCTTATGAACAATCCTTCACTTTGTTTTTTTTTTGTTGTTGTTTGTTTTTTTACAACCTCTAAGTCCAAGAAAGTAACTACATTCCAAGGGGGAAAAAAACACACACAGAGTGCAGGGTTTGTAGACCCTTCAGAATGTGAAGTACACATTTTGAGTAAGTCACTGCAGAAAACAAATTAGTATTGCATTAAGAAAAAAAATATGTATGTATTATTATTGGAATAAAGAAAATAACAGATGGCAAAAAGAATCTTTAAAATTCCAATACTGGTGAATAAGACACATGAGATTAGAAAATAGTCTCTTGTTTCTACCCTCAACAATTTTCTTTGCAAATAAAAATTCTTTTGTGAGCTACGGAGTTTATATCAAATCTACCGCCAAGTGTAAAAAAAATAGAGAGAGAGAGAAAATTATGTTATTGTAGAATGACAGAAGGGGACATGACCTTGGAGACTGTGTTTAACCCTCATACCGAGTCTAAATCTCAGCCCAGACGGTTTCAAGTTGGTAACAATCATTGATGGAAATCCTATGGCCAAAATGCAGTAGTTGTTAATATGGAAATTTTAACAATGTAGGCCCAAATTCTTCTTCTTTATCTATGTTTTCTTCTCTATTTGATGCCTGAGTGTTCATTAGTGCAAGTAGTTAAAAACTGTGTTAAGAGTAACACAGTTAGAATGAACACATCTACTGCTAATACATTTTTGAAAGCTGAGCCATCAGCTTATTCTGCCCCCATCATCAACAGGGTATTTCTTCATGTTAGTGATGAACCCTTTCCAGATACTTCCACACATGTGCCACATGCCAACGTCACCTTTTCTCCTTATACTTTTAAAACTAAGGCAGAGATAATGACTCCATGTCTTCTTCAAGAGCCCACAGGCAGACTACCAGCCACCGTTACAGTTAGGCTGAGGCCACCTTACTGGGTTCTGGCCCAAGATATGTAGCTAGAAGAGAGGGAAATTGTTACAAACCTGCCTCATCACCCCCGAGCCTCTCTTCTCTTTTATTGGTTACACAGGAGTCAGTCATTGCATGTGACATGGCCTCTGTACAGAAACATTCGAGCTCCCCAAGTCATCACTTAAAAGAGGGCTACTGGGTAGCCCCTGGCCCACACTCGATTATAATGTGGGTGACAAATAATTTTTACTATGTTAAACTGGAGATACTTATGGATTCATTTGTTACTGCACTATAGCCTAACCTATCCTGACTCACACAGAGGACACCTTCTTGCATATAACCATTCTGAGGGCTGTGCTTGTTTAGAAGTTTGAGAATCCTGCCACACACACGTGACATTCCATGAGAGTTTCTGCATCAAATCAGAAATCTAAAGAGAAAGTTTAATGGCTGGCTTTATTTTCTCCTTCTCTGTGTCTCTCATTTCTGTTTCTTATTGCCTAACTACCCGAGATACAATTAGTGTCTCCGGGAGACATCAGCACCATGATTGCCATCTACTACTGCCCTTAGTCAACCTTCCCCTCCACTTCAACAATTACAGTTTCCATGACTTTGATGTCTGACTCCTTTCATTAACTGAGCACATTTTTGCATAACTGACTTGATCCATTTTGACATCTACTTAGGTTACTAACTCTAACCTACCAGGGCATGTTACAAACACAGGTCATAAGTAGAATCTCCGCATGCGTGATGACAGTGTGGAATCCAATACCCTCTAGCTGGTAGATTTCCCATCTCTTCTCCAGGTGCAGGCACCACTATGGCCAACAAACATCCTTCATATTTTGGGTTAAATAGGACCACCAGAAAACACATGAGATATTTTTTACCTTTACATTTTCCTTTGATAGGCAGATTTTAAATACATTTGATAGTCAGCTTATCTACACCAAATGTCAAGAGCAACAGAGCCAACTAGATCTTTCCCTGTGTGTAAGAAGTATCAAGATCTCATGAGATTTTTAAGAAGAAAATTCCCTTAAATTAGAGCTGAGTATTAGATTAGGAACTCATTTCTTCTTTTCTTCTGACAAGGACTCTGCTGCATCATGTGAGATGTAGTTGTTAACTGTCATGGGGGAAAAAGAAGGGCTTGTCTAAAAGGTTTTAGAATGATTACTTAAGAATAGAATGCTACCCTGACACTGGCAGCCCTCACAGAGTCAGTAAAACATCCTAATATTTGGAAATGGACAAAAATTTACAAGGAGACACCAAAAAACAAACAAACCTGGAATTATCTTCTGGAGGGCAGTCCCCTTGTAGTACAGGCTTCTTCTACTATGTGAGTGTTCTAGAAACCTATGCATATCAGTTTACCAGCTGGCATTGTTGTGAGAGGCTGCATTCGGCTTCAGTGATTTTTTTTAAAAGACTCTTTCAACGCATTTGCCCATTTCATGATGGCTGACTTATGAGCGCACCTCCTTGGCTTGTCTCCTCCCTGTGTTTTGACTTGTTCTTTCCTCTGAGTGTGTCTAGGTCCTAATCTCTTTCAATAAGTACACCAGTCATGTTGGATTAGGGCCTACCCATATGCCCTCATTTAACTTAAATATCTCTTTAAAGGCACTATCTCCAAATGAAGTCACATTCTGAGGTACTGAGAGGGTAAGACTTCAACATATGAATATTTAGGGTGACATAATTCAGCCCATAACAAGGACTTCCCTTGCCTCATGGAGGTACAAGTACTGGCACAGGACTTACACTCCACAGACCCTCTCCAGGATGAGGCTGAGGCTGGAACTGAAAAGGCTTCAGTATGATTCCAACTACATGACATTAGGCAGTTCCTTACAGGGCTTAATCTAATCTTACTGTATCATCCATCAATCACACTTCTAGTCACTTACCCAGATGAGTTGGAAACCTATGTTCATGCAAAAACCTGCAAATGCATGTTTAAAGAAGCTTTATGGAGCCCTGGCTGGTGTAGCTCAGTGGATTGAGCACAGGCTGAGAACCAAAGGGTCATGGGTTCGATTCCCAGTCAGGGCACATGCCTGGGTTGCAGGTGAGGTCCCCAGTGGGGGCCATGTGAGAAGCAACCAGGCATTGATATTTCTCTCCCTCTATTTCTCTCTCCCTTCCCCTCTCTCTAAAACTAAATAAATACAATCTTTAAAGAAGCTTTATTGATAACTGCCAAAAAATGAAGGTAAACAAGATGTTCTTCAATAGGTAAGTGGATAAACAAACTGTGGTATATCTATACAATAATATATTATTCAGAGATAAAAGGAAATGAGCCATGGAAAGACATAGAAGGACCTTAAACCCATACTGTTAAGTGAAAGAAGCTAGTCTGAAAATGCTACAGGCTGTATGATTGCAGCCATATGACATTCTGTTGTAGGCAAAACCATGGAGACAGCAAATAGATAAATGGTTGTCAGGGGTTCAGTGGAAGGAAAGAAAAGAAGGAAAGGAAGACAAGAAGGAAGGGAGATAGAGCACAGGGCATTTTAAGGCAATGAAACTATTATTCTATATAATATTGTAAAGGTAGACACATGGTATTATGCATTTAGCAAAACTCATAGAGTGTACAACAAAAAAATGAACCCTAATGTAAAAGATGGGCCATAGTTAATAATAATGTATCGATATCGATTCATCAATTGTAACCAATATACAACACCAAAGCAAGATGTTAACAATGGGAAAACTGATTGGGTGAGCAGTGGGGAAGAGGAAATACACAAATACTCTCTGGACTTCCAGCTCAATTTTTCTGTAAACCACAAACCGCTCTAAAAAAATAAAGTCTATTAGTTTTTGAAAATGTTCATTCTAAAACATGTACATAAGTTTTCACAGAGCGTCATTTACAATAGCCAAAAAGTAGAAACGATCCAAATGTCCATCAACTCATGACTGGATAAATGTAAGTGGTGTATGCATACAGTGGAATATTACTGAGCCACAAGAGGTAAATGACGTAGTGATATGCTATACCATGAATGAACTTGGAAGATATTATGCTAAATGAAAAAAGCCAGACATAAAAGTGCGCATATTGTATGATTCCATTCACATGACATGTCTGAATAGCAAGTCCATACAAGGTTGCTGGTAATTAGAGTTTGGGGAGGTGAGAGTGACAGTTAATGGGTATGGAGTTTCTCCGGAAACAATGAAAATAAACTGGATAGTGTTGATAGTTGTGCAACTCTGTGAATATACTAAAAGCCATTGACTTGTACGCTTTAAAAGGGTAAATTATATAGTTGGGAATAACATATTGACTTTTAAAAAATAAAATTTTAGGTCACCCTGTCCTTGACAGCTTGGAAGGAAGAAAATGCATTTAGAAAACAGGGTATTGTTCAAAGGTCTAAAACACTCATTGTGCTGAATCATTTGTCCATACAATGAAAAGTGTCCTTAATGTGACAAGTGGGATCACTGTGTTTTAGCATCTGTGATCACTTTGCCCCTTAACTGTAACCCACTCATTCTGGAAATTTAAAAAGAACTTGAAACATCTTCAACTAGCTGTGAGTGGGCCAAGAGCAGTACCTTCCTGCATAAATGATATTTGCTATATTCATTATTTGTTCTTCCTTCTCCCTTCTAGGCAAACTGTCTTTGTTAGAGAGCTATTGTTTGCAGCTTTGAGTCTTTTGAAAGGGTCATACCTCTGAATCATACCTCACCTCTGCCAAGACCATATATATATATACATATACATATTAGCATATTTTATTCTCAGGTCTATGTGCTGAAATGCAGGAAACTCAGCAAAGGAAGACAAAGCATGTTATTCATAGAATAAAATGTCATGTCAACAATTTGCTCACATCTGTCCAGATAGGATTTCCAAAAGTTTTAGAAACAAAATTCCTATCTGCAAAATAGGCCACTTGAAGGCACAGTGGGCCAGAAAATCTAGCAGAATCAGAAAGAACTCCATTTTCACGTATACCGTCTCACTTTACCACCATGTCAACTCCGTGAAATAAATGTGACAGGTATTTTAATTCCGCTTAAAAATAAGGATGTAGACCTCCAAAGGGCACATTACCTGCAGAGGTTGCACAGTTCATCCGTGGCAGAAACAGTACAGAAACACACCCTGAATCTCTCATAGGTACATTGAAAAGAGCAGATTCTCGTCCTTCACATCAAGCCTGCAGCCCCCTGCAGTAGCAAGCAAAAGTGCTCTGACTTTGCAGTTAAAATGCCTGAGAGAATGTTAAAGTAGGTGATTGGGTTTCGCTATCCTATAACTTAATTTAAAAAGAGGAATGAAAGAAGTCGTGCAGAGAACGGGATGCGAGCCTTTAATAGCATATTTGTTTAAATTATTGTAGAGGGAATTACCCATGAGTTGCTTATTGAAATCAAATAAATTTCTTTAACTCACTCTCTTTTGCTTTTCATTAACAAATTCTACATTGGGAATGATCTTGCAATCTCCACGAAGTAATGAAATGTAGTCTATCAATCTGTCTGTATGAAGTCAATAGCGCACTGAAGGAAACCCTCCTCCCTCAGCACGTACACACACGTGCGCGGGCACGCCCACATCGTCCTTTTATGGCCGGAGCCTCTGCTCTTCCCCCGTGTGCTTTGCAAAAAAGTGGTAACGTCTTGGTAGCATACGGAGAACTCTGGAAGCACTTCTGAAATAAATTCAGTAGCTACTCCCGTTAGAGAAAATTGCCATAAACGGCCAGGTATTGCATTTTGGCTAAGCTATCAGTCAGCCACCTTTCATGGAAGTGTCTTTACTACAGTGAATTTGTTGGAATGGCCCAGGTTGTTTATTAATGTCAAACAAGGTTCACATACTTACCTGCGCTCCTCTCTTTAGCAAGTGACAGCAAAATGCCCTCTCAGTAGATGCTGGACACATAATTTCGCCGAGGGAGGAAATCCGAGGACAGAGACGTCTTTCTGAGCACGGAACTCTCGGCTCGCCCTCCCTGAGAAGCAGTACCGCAACAGACACAGAGTGTGTCCCTACGATCCAACCGGCTATGCACGGATCGACCCTTAATTAAAAACTACTTAAGAGTACTGCACCTAAGGTCACCACTGCCATTTTAAGTTCAGTGGAATCGAAAGGCAACACTCTGCCGAAATTAAACCTTTCTGTTTGGTTCCCATTCAATGATCTCTTTCTCGAAAACTGTACGGTTCAAGCAACCTAAAGGGGAGACTGTGGTAGGAAAGTAATCGCGAACTATGTAAGGCACAGAGAAGTTGCTAGAAAACTTTTCATATTGTTCTTCCTTCTTACGAAATCGGATGTGACCCTTTGTTTCCTCATCTGTAAAATGTTAATAGGAACATGTGAACCCATAATGCTTTCGTGAGGACTGAATAAACAACATATAATACGAACTGCCTAACAAATCTCCTGGTTAAGGTGGCACCAACAGCCAACATGAAAACACCACCCCTGATGAGGCTAACCAAGAATAAAAGAGAGAGAATACAAATGACCCATCTCAGAGATGAAAGAGGGATCATTACTACTGATCCCACAGACATTAAAACAATAAAAGAATACTGTGAACCATGCTATGTCTACAAACTTGATAATTTAGACAAAACAGATTAATTCTTGAGAGATACAAATTACTAAACACACATAAGGAGAAATAAATATGCTGAATGGCCCTATATATAATTTTTAATTAAACCAATAATTGATAACCTTTCAAAAAATGAATGAATCAAGTCTAGATGGCTTTACTGGTAAATTTTAACAAAGACTTAAGAAGGAAATTATATTAAGTCTCTGCATTCTCTTCCAAAAAATAGAAACAAAGGAATATGTCCTAATTCATTCTATGAGGCTAGCATTATGCTATTAGCAAAATAAGATAAAGATAGACAAAAGAAAATTAACGACCAATATCTAAATGATTAATATCATGTACATAGATGTCCGATTTGCAGAAATTAGAAAATAAATTAAAAATGCATTCATAGAATTTTATACCACAGCCAAGTGGGATTTATTTATTGGTTCAATGTTCAAACATCCAATCAATGCAATTTATCTTATCAAAAGGAAATTGTAGTCAATTTAAAATTAGCAAAGTATTTTTTAAATATTAAGATCAGAAGCAAAATAGTAACAATTATAACAATGCAACAACTGAAATCACTGACCAAGTCTGTAAAGAAGCAACTGGTCCACTCTACTGCCTCACCAGTTCAGCCTAGGCCAGTTGAAGGTTAATAGAAAGAAAACACAAAAAGTAGGCCAGGCGACCTTGAGGGGACTTCTTTTTTCTACCTAATCTTATGGAGTCTAAATGAAGATCTTGAAATGCAGCTGCTTATACACCCATTTCACAGAAGAGAGAGAACTGATTCTCAGAAAGAGTAAATAGCCTGCCTTGGATCAACCAGCTCGTAAGTGACAGGTATATGATGCCAGGTCCCACAGCAAAGCACTTGTCACTGAAGCACACTGGGCTTAGAATGCAATAAAGATAAAACTTCCGAGAAACAACAAAGAGTCGCCTGGGAAATTCATACATGATGATTGGCGAAGAGGACTGTATTACGGAGCAGGGAAGCGAATTCCCACCACAGTAGAGAGCGTGTCAATCACCCTCTCCCCTTCATATTCTTTGACACATGAGAACCGTTATGCTGGAGCTCATAGAGCTGAAAGACGGGGGCGGGGGGCATCAAGGAGAGAGGTGCATATGACATTATGGGATACACAGGGTATACAGAGTGGTATGGCAAAACTGGGAAGGGACACACGGCCATACGTGGGGGGCTCATATAAGGCATCACAAAGAGCGTAACGAGTGAGCGGAACCTTAAAGAATGAACTCACAACAAAGACCTCAATTCTCAACTCTTCCATGCAATATCTATGATGCCAGATAACTCATATAACCTGTCTGAACTTTGCAACCTAATTTATAAAACGAGGGGTGGAGAAGAGTTCTCAGAGTTCTCTCAATGCCATCAGTCAAGATTCTATAAATCTGTAAGAGAATGGAAATTTTGTGTGATTTTTTTCCTCTGCCATCTTTCATGTGTGCTGTGTTTCTCCTTTCACTCGTGCTTGTTTTGGCCAGCTACACTATCCTACCACACCCCCTCACTACCACTACGAAAAAGAGGAAGCCAAAGGAATGGTTTAAAATGACAAGTGCCTTTTACTCTCAGCTAAGTTTAACATGCATTTAGTCATCTGCTGTGGGTTATTTTGGCTTTATACTCTATGTATTCTGTCAGTCAATAAAAAAAGGTACCGCTCACCACACTACCAACCACACTATATGTGTGAGTACTCACCCATGAAAACAGAGGACTCCTTTTGTGGAATTGTACAAAGAGCTATTTGCTACATAGTACTTCAGTAATATTTGTGAAATTTCAACATAGAATTTCAAATCTTAGGCATATGGAATCTCTAAAAATTCTATTCAATTTAGTAAACTAAAATATGTTATTGATTTAGGGCTATTTTTAAAAATATATATACTAAAAAGGAGAAAAGAGTGATGAAAATGCTGAGTCATTGCAGAATAGAAGGAAAAAGAAGAAAATGCAGAGGAACTGATACTGATGCGTACTTCAGATTCTGGCTAGATCTGAAGGGCAAAGATGAATTGTAGACCCATTGTATGCTGATCCAATTTCTAAGACTTCTCCATTGCCAGCAAAGGAAAACCAGCAACCCTCTGAGTGTAGCCAGCCAGCAGCTAGGATCAAATCTATAGAGAGACAGGGAGATGCAGCCTTTGAGAGAGCAGAATCCCAGACCTTCAAGTGCTGTGTGACTTTGGAGAAATTCATTAACTTCTCTAAATCTTAGTCCCCTCATGTTCAAAATAAAGTTTGAGGAATATTTTTTTTTGATCTCTGAAGTCATTTGGGAGAAGAAGAGGGAGTGGGAAAAAGAGATTTTAGGGCATATGATCCAGGTTCATGCATTCATTCTTTCAATCCTCAAATTTCTATGCTGTGCTTACTAGATACAAGGCACTAAGGATCTCAAGGTGAACAAAAGCAGATATTAAGCTATAACAAAATCAGTGCACCAATAGCATACAGATGAAATTCTGAAGTGGGCTGTGGAAAGATGCATACCACGAGGTGCTAGGTTCTAATTTATGTTGTGCTTGTGATGAAGTAAAGACGGGAGAAAATGAGGGGATGGTGCCTGGGTCAGTTTTCAGAAACAGCAAACCATGATTATCTAATCAAGGAGAATACGCTTCCAGGGAAATTCAAGGAAAGGCCCGAGGAGAAGAAAGGCTCTGGACCCAGAATATTAATGTTATTGAGACTAGAACGGGGTCTTCAAACACGTGAGTCAGGGGCAAGCACTGTCGACGGCTGCTGAAAGGTCACTCGATAGCACCCCTGAGAGACACCCACTGAACTCCATGACAAGGACGAGCGAGGGCAGCGACGATGGGCACATGGGCAGGGCCGTATTTGTCTTTATTAGTTTTGTGACTGTGAACAAGTCTTGTAGGCCAGTTTGAGCCTCAGTGTCTGTGGCTATAAAAATGGAGCTAAACACATTTACTTCAGAGAGATTTCTACAGTGTTCGGCAGAGCATCTGTTCAGTAAATATCTCCCTGCACGTTCAAGGTTCAACCAGGAAAAATGTCCCTTTATGGCATTCCAACTCAGATGGAACTTGCCCTCAAATATTTCTTCGTGGGATTAATCAGAATAACCATCATGAAATGTACTCCTATAGTCAATTATACTGAAATAGCTTCTAGGTAATAATCTACAGAAAAGTGTGGGTGTGCAAGCAAATAAAATCAAAATAACAATAACGTTCAGTATGTAACGCAGAGCAATTACATAATAGAGCTCGTGAGCCAGTCATGGCGTCGACAGCACAGTCACTGCCATTTAACTTTTTTTTCCTTCCTTCAAGTGCTGTTCAAGCCAAACACGCAACTCCCAAGATGACACCTCCCTGACTCCCCCATTCTTTTGCAAGAATTAAAACAAATACTTCACTTAGATTCCTGTGCCGTCGAAATACATCAGCAAATAAATACCATCTATAAAGCTACATGGGGTGTCCCTCTTGCTTCTGCTTTGTCTGGAGGGACAGGAGTCTGGATTACCTTTGGCTCCAGGGCTGTTCAGCCCCAGGCACAGAGGTACCTACTTCACACATGTCACCTCACCACAGCGCCTGGCAATCCCGCCAGGTAACTTTAACGGGTCCCGACAGAAGATGAAACTGAGGCTCACCGAGATGAAATAACTTACAATGCTGGTGTGTGGCAGAACCAAAATCTGAAATCGGATTTCTCTGATTCGAAAACCTAAGACTTTCCATTACATCAGCTTTTCCCCATCTCAGTGGTGGAGCAACACTGGGGTGAGAGGGAGAAAAAGGAGTCCAACAATAATATTGGCAGTAAAGGAGTACATAGAGCCGTGTTGCCGTATTTAGCAAATAAAATTACAGGATACCCAGTTAAATTTGAGTTTGAGGTAAATAAACATTTTTCATATAAAAAAAGTGTCGCATGCAATATTTGAGACATATTTTTACTAAAAAATTACTTGTTATTTACCTGAAATTAAAATTTAACTGAGCATCCTGTATTTTACCTGGCAACCCTATAATCATAAAACTATCTAAAACTTGGTGTGCTTTCTATTATCACCATATACCAGCAATTCTAAACAACGTCAGTGCCAAAATACTTCCCTTTGATGACTGGACTTTCCCCTTCACTCTTCCCAAACACATTGATTCACCACTACCCAAACTGTTCTACAACATGTCACTGCCCCAGGAGATGTTTAAAAGTCTAGTGGAGCCCTGACTGGTGTAGCTCAGTGGGTTGGGCATCGTCCCACAGACCAAAAGGTCTCTGGTTTGATTCCTGGTCAGAGAACGTGCCTGGGTTGCAGGCCAGGTTACCAGCTGGAGGAGTGCAAGAGGCAACCAATCAATGTTTCTCCTGCACATGGATGTTTCTCTCCCTCTCTTTCTCCCTCGCCCTACTGTGCTCTAAAAATGAATAAATAAAATCTTTTTTAAAAAGTCTAATGGATAATCTGCAAAAATGGCCACCACTCATTCCTCCCCTTCCCTCTATGTTCACATGTCTCCATCAAGAGATAGATGTTAATTTTCCTTTCCCTCTTCCCCTGAATCTGGGTTGTTCTTGGGCCATGATACTCCGAGACTTTTCAGTAGGAAATGTTAGAGGCCTAGAAGCTTTCCCCTGAGTTTCTCAAAGTGTTTGCTCTCTAGATACTCCCTCTGAAAGTGTCACCTCACAGAATCCCTGTGAGAAACTGAAGGCATGCAGGGTAGACACAGGGACGTGCTCTTGTTGACAGTCACAGCTGTGTTCTCAGCCAGCAGCCACTACCATCTGTCCAGGCCAGTTGAGCCTTCAGACAACTCCAGCCCCAGCCTCTGTCTGAACGCAACTGCCCGACCCCAAGCAAGAACCCAAGTTAATGCACATGAGCTCAAACTGGGAGACATGGTTATGACTTGTTTTAAATCAGGGGTTTGTGTGCTAAACAGCAATGGATAACTGGGAGAATAGAATTTTGTGGGATTAAAAAAGGAAGTGCCACATTAAAGGGTGGGAAACACTAAAATTGTGTTTCTATCATCAAGATTCATAATATATAAGTGCATACCAACCGTTCTAGGAATTTATACTAAAAAAATAAAATTTTTGTTCAACTCAGTATTTCTAAAATGTGTATGGTCACATTACCCATTCTCTATAAAACTCTCCTTAACATTTTGGGAAGCAGTGTCCTGGGGAGATCAGTGTAGGAAGCCCTACACTATTTCATGCTACTTCCCATGGAAGATGGTTATTCGAAGAAGCTATTGTTTCAAAACTAATGAAATGACAAATCCTTCTAAAAGAATGGGCTGCAAAAGACAACTAAAATGCATAAATATTTAGATCACACACTGTATATGGTAGTAACCATATTGTTGGACAATAAATAGGGATATAGTGTCTAATGAAGATGACTGTATTAATGCATAGAGGAGGAATAGGAAGGGATATCTGAAATTGACATGGTCTGTTTCCAGAAACCTGGGAAGCAAAACAGCTGAAGCAAAGTGTTACCTTTATTGTTAATAGAAAAGACTCCGTATACAAGCCTTCTATCTTAACTAAGCTGTAGAATTCAACTCAGACGTTCACTTCCCAGTTTGCATTGCTTGGCTTGGCTACAGCTAACAATCCAATTCAAATCCTAACTTTAAGCTGGGCCGCAAAGATAGAACTTTACTTGTAAAATAAATCACAGTTAAAGTGCAAGGAGTATTTGTCTCTACCCATTTGTCTGAAATAGATATTGAGTAATAAAACTATAATTCTCTAGAATTTCTTGACATATATACCAGCTGACATATTTTCTCTTTTTAGTGGGCTGAAAGGTATTTTTTAACTCCTCATTTATCTTCTTTTAATAAATCATAAAGACAGCATATTCTTTTGCAGGTTTCTTAAATATGAGTGTTTTTAGAGTCAACTGCTTGAAGGAAAAGACATTTTTATTTATGGATTCCACGGGGATGAAAGAAAGTGAAAAGCTGTATAAATAAATAGCTACAAACATTGCCTTCATTTTAAGGTAGTTATCAAAGTAAAACAGGTATTTACAATGAAATACTGCACAGAGAAGGCAAACACAGGAAAGGAACGAGGTGAGATGTAGATAAGACAAATTTGTCGTCTCAGTAGTTTATTTGTGAAGCTTAAGGAGATCACCAAATGGAAAGTAGTGTCCATGTTGGCCATCAATGCAGAACGAGTACCTCTTTACAAAATGTGTATCTTGTTTCATCCTGTAGCTCATTTTACAGAAGAGGAGACTCGGGTCTTGGATAGAAAGTCAAAAGCACCCTTGTGGGTTGCAGTAGCATGTCCTCTGGGAGTGGCACCTTCTCCCAGGTTCTACTAAAAAATGTTCACATGCCCCTTATTAAGATAATGGTTAAAACAGACAACAATGTTAGATGAAGTAGAGTGAAATACACTAAAGAGCCATCAATAATCAAGTCATAGGAAGCACAGTAGTCAAAGCATTTTGGGTGAGTGTGTCTCTATTTGTTTAAATGTTTTCCCTACTCTACCAACAACAAAACAAGTCCCGTCCCTAGACAAACCACATTACTCTGTTCTGGGGCGTCCATTTACACTGAAATATATATAGGAATGGCGTTCCTAGAAAGCTAAGTACACATGTGTGGCCTTACGGAGAGTCCCTGCCCCCGTCCCCCCTCTTCACTGATCCTACTGCCAGGGTTGGGAGACTTGGCTGCGCCTATAAAGTAAAGGAATTCTTCAAGTGCACATATTCGTCTAATCTAATAGTGCCATACTCAGAGTGCGTGTGTGTATAAATTCTCTGCAATTTTGAGTCCCACTATGGTTTTTAGTTACATGTAGCCAAGATAATTAACACCCTAAGGACATGGTAAACAGATCTAAGTTGTCATTGGAGGGGGAGGGGAGTTAGTTATAGATATGTAGGAGCAGAAACCAAGTCACCAAAAAAGTCCAAATGGTATTGTGCCAGACAGGATGGGGCAAGAGTAGACTTACAGTTGTCCATATGGAAAAATAGAACAATAATGAATAAATAATAATACAAGAATAAACTCTGTTTGGCATACTCACAATGGTAAAAACAACTTTGCCAAACTCTGTATTTATTTTTTTCTTTTTTTTAATTTATTTTATTTTAATTGTTTTTCAGTATAGTTTTCTGTCTTTTACTCCCATCCCAGACCACCCCCCAGTGCTCCCCACCTCCCTCCCCTTTCCACCCCACTTAGTTTTTGTCCATGTGTCCTTTATACTTGTTCCTATAATCCCCTCCCTTTTTCCCTGAAATTCCCTCCCCTCTCCCCTCTGGATACTATCATCCCCTTTTCTATTTCAATGTCTTTGGCTATATTTTGCTTGCTTGTTTGTTTTGTTGCTTAGG
>PVKM010006250.1:0-44701 GCA_004027735.1 Carollia perspicillata
TGCCTGTGAAACAAAACTACGTGACAGTCTTTAATTTTCTGTTGGAAGCTATTTCCTACTTGGCCCTTCAGATCTTCTCTCCACCCATCCCTCTGTTCTGTACCTCAGAGGACTAATCTCTATAAATTGCATAAACCAAGTTCTCTTGACCTCTGCCTTCAGGATGGGTTTGGCAGATCATGGCATGAGGTCAGAAGACATCTATTGACTTGTCGTTCCCCATGAGAGACAGCAATTTGGCCCTAGACGTGTGGGCTGCCTTAGTCCACATTTCCTTAAACTTGCAGGCTTCTTCAAGTTCTGGTAGACCTAAGAGTGGTAAGGGGTTCCTTCCCGTTTTTAGCCCCAGGTGTTTTCACCATCTGTTGGTTTCCATTAACCTTTGCAACCCTTTGTCACGTACTACTGCTTTAGAGGTGGAGCCATTGAATTCTTGCTGAGATCTTGAGTGAAGCTACCGGTGCCAGTGCCCTGAATTTTCTGAGAGTAGATTACCCCATGATGTTCAATATACCTCACTTCAAATTTTGAGTGATCTTAGTGAACAACCTCAAGAATAAGAAAGGATTGTAAAATTTTTGATAAGAGTGTAGTACATATGGCAATAATTATGCATAATTACATGTCAATAATTAATCAGCTGGTTCAGAATGAAATTATACTTATTTTTATCCCTTCTAGGGAATATTCCTTTAGAATCTTTCAAGTTTCAAAATGGGATGCCATGTTATTTTTTTAGTTTGACAGCTAAGATTTGGCAGAAGAAACATAATTCAGAACCCCACTAGTATTTTGTTTTCAGCTAAAATTGCTATTAGAAAAGAAGCTCGTGTCTAGTTAGTATCAGATTGCTCCACCCAAACCACAAGATACTAGGGTAATGCTAGATGACGTTGAAAATAAGCATGGTGATCTTATTCTCTGAAAGTTGGATTGGCGAAATGATTTGTGTGCAGTGGCCTTGTTAGTTTCATAAGCATACTGATGAGATTTTTCTTCCAGCATGAACAATGATTGTGAGCCTAACCTGGAACTAGGCAAAGTCTCAGCTTGTATAAAAATATACATGAAAACATATGTATACTTATAATACAAATAGGTTTGAAAATGAGATCAAGGTAAAATAAATATTATTCAACCATTTTTATTAGTTATATAAGTTGGTTTGATATTTTTTCTTTGTAGCAAATAATTTCATTAATTTATTCAACAAATATTTGTTAACATCTAGCATATGACAGGCTCTGTCCTAAGCACAGAAAATATAACAGTGAGGAAGCCCAATAATATCCTTGCATTTCTGCACTTTAGAATCTCTCAGGAAAAACAAAAAAGTTTTAAATTACAGATAAGCCCCTGTTATAAAAAGAGTACACATGCTTATGAAAGATACAAAATTGTATTCACAAGTGCCCCGGCTATATAATAATCTACAATGAGGATAAAGCTTGTGTTCAGTAACTCTGTTCTGGAGTCATGCTGCCCAGTTTCAGATTCCCACTATACCACCAATTAGTGAAGTGGCTTCATGCAAGACACTTAGCCTCTCTATTCCTCAGGCTCTTCATCCTTAAACTGGGATAAAAATGAAACCTACTTCATAACTGAACTATTACACACATAGTTTGAAGAAAGATGCCTGATACAGAATACTTTTAGCTGTTTTTAATATTGACAAAAAATTTTCTTATATTCTAGAAGCTTCAAAGATATTTTGGCCCAAATTTTGCTAATCCCCAAATGACGGGGTGATTATAGTAAAGGTTCTACATATATCTGCTAGTATTATCATCTAGTAGAATAAATGGGAAGATAAACTAATTAGAAATTTTGAAGTCAAATTTTGCTATCATGTTTGCAAGCCTAGAGGATTAATCAAAACAAATAAAGCTCTAATTAGTATATATAATGTATTATAGTTATATACATATAATACATTATATATAGTAATATATAATATATTACATATAGTAATATGTACCATAATGTAATGATGTTGATGATGATTGCTTACATTTCTTGACTATTACTTTGTTAAAGAAAGGAGTATGCCATGTATATCATGAATTTGCTCGGTGACTCTGTGACATAGGTGTTTCTGATTTTATGGATAAGGAAAATGAAGCTCAGGGAGCACCTAGCAAAGGGCCTGGCATTGTAAAGTCCCAACACATATTTGTCTGAACAAAAAAAAAAAAGAGAGAGAATGAATGAATGCAAGCTGCTTTAAGGATGTTATCTTTAATTATTAACCCAATTTATGTTCCCATTTCTAATCGATTACTGCTATATAACACAGTTCAAAGTGTTATAAATAGTTACCAAGTTTCTTCTTAGCCTCTGAAATTACTTATTCTAATAACTGGGGTATTGCCAGGAAGACAAGAGAAGGGAACACTTGCAAATTGGTGTAATTTTAGAATTTACCAAAGTAATTATGATGTGAAACTATTTGGGGAAGGCTAACCTAAACACTGGGGAAGACTGGAGGAAATGGCATGATATTTATAAAGCTGTGTGCACTGCAGAAAGTACTATTTTTCCTCAGCTAATAAAACACACAAACATGAGTAATACACATAATATAGTCCAACTGTTATTTAAATTAAAAATGACAAACATAATGGGATGAAGTTATTTTATAATTACTGAATATATAAAAATAAATAGAAATAAATTCTCTACAGAGATGTCTTATTTTGCTGTATTTTATTATAAACAGCAGACTTAACACTTGAAAAGCATTGTCATTCTGGGTTCATTTTGATTTTAAAACAATATTTGTGTAATATTACATATGTTCAGAACCTAGGAAGCTAACAAGATGTTATTCATTGTGATGGAGAAAAGTATGTGCAGTGTTTGGCTGTAATCATTTAAAAGCTTTTAACCCTTTCTTTTCAGACCCAAGCATCCTGTACCCCAGGTGAACTCTCCTTCTGGACAGAAGTATGCAAAATTTTTCCTGGACAGAGTCCTTCTGTACTAACATTCTCCTTGGGAACGTACTCATTACCATTCTAGCTACACTTAAGTTGTTTCTTTTTGGCTACATGTTTTTGATTCATCGGAAAATGGAAAGATTCCTTGGCTGCAGAGTAAAAAACAAATCAGAAATATGGGGAAGACATTATTATTTTAAAGCCCAAATTCTATAATCATGCTCTTAAATTTTGCACAGAACTTAGAAGATCTTTCTCAGTCAGATTTCTCTAATGTACATATCCCTCTGCAATACCGAAGGCATTCAGAATTTGCTTGAACGAACTCTTACTACCTTTCTTAATGCGACCCATGCCATTTTTGAAAGATTGTAATTGGGAGAAAACATTCAAATGTTGATACAAAATCCATCTCTCAAAAATTTCTACTCCATGTCCTTCTCTTCAGGGTGAAATTCCCCCTTTTCTATCTTTTTTAAAATTGTTGTTCAAGTACAGTTTTCTGCCTTTTTCCCCCACTCCTCCTCACCACCCCGGCTCTCTCCACCTCCCTCCCTTATTTCTACCCCTCCATGTTATTGTCTATGTGTCCTTTATAGTTGTTCCTATAAACCCTTCACCCTTTTCCTCATTATCCCCTTCCCTCTCCCCTCTGATCACTGTCAGCCTGTTTTCAATTTCAATGTCTTTGGCTATACTTCGCTTGCTTGTTCGTTTAGTTGATTAGGTTCCTGTTAATAGTGAGATCCACTATGGAAAACAGTATGGAATTTCCTCAGAAAACTAAAACCTTTTGACCCAGCAATTTCACTGCTAGGATTATATCCTCAGAACCCTGAAACACCAATCCAAAAGAACCTACACACCCCAATGTTCATAGCAGCACAATTTACAATAGCCAAGTACTGGAAGCAACCCAAGTGCCCATCAGTAAATGAATGGATCAAAAAACTATGGTGCATTTACACAATGGAATACTATGCAGCAGAGAGAAAGAAGGAGCTCCTGCCCTTTACAACAGCATGGATGGAACTGGAGAGCATTATGCTAAGTGAAATAAGCCAGGCGGTAAAAGACAAATAACCCATTTCTATCCTGAATTATCCCAGTTGGCTTCTACTGAGCAAGCACTTACTATATGCTGTACATTTTAATCTTCCGAAAAACCCCATGTGGAGGGACAATTATAACTACCCATTTTACAGAAGGATGTTGAAGCATAAATAAGCCGGTGAGCTGCAACTGGTAGAGTACAGAGAGACAATCTGACTCAAGCTCCACTTCCTCTTCTTTATGTAACAGAAACCTATTATACAATGTGATTTATTGGTTGATTCACTGATTTGTATAATCATCAACCATATATTTAGTAGGTTTTATGTGTTGAGGATGCCAAATGCTTAGAAAAAAAACAATGAAATGTTATATTATAGGATATCCTTGGATAGCCAGGTCATATATAATTTTTATTTTGCTAAATTTTTTCCTATCTTTAAAAAATTTAAATAATGAGCACATATTACTTGTTATACTAATAAAAACATACAAATATATTTTTAAAGCAAAGAAAAGTGATGGGCCAAGAAATGCTGACAGTCAGCAGAGGCTGGCATCGTTCTCTCTTAGAGCCTCTGTCAGTGAGTCTGGCTCTGCCTGCGCCTTCATTTCAAACTTCTAGCCTCCAGGCCTGAGAATAAATTTCAGTGAGTAAATTTCTGTTGCTTTAAACCACCAAGTCTGTGGTAATTTGTTATAGCAGTCTGAGAAGACTAATACAAATAAAACATATTTTGAAACAAACCTTTCAGTGATTTTTGGGAGGAGCCTGTAAACAGCTGAGGTTTTAAGAGGCGTTCACTGTTAACTCTCAAGTGCTGGTAAGTGGTATCTAACTTTTACTTAGCCAGTGCTTTTCGGGGAGAATCCACATTGTGTGAGGCCCTCAAATAGACTGTAGCCAAAGAGAATCACTCCTCACCCAATCTTCTACTCTCAGCAGGAGGAAATGGATTAAATCAGTGTCACATTCATGTCCTGGGACCCCAGGACAGAGTATCTATGGCAAAGTTAATAGCATATGATTTCGCTCATATGTGGAATCTAATGACCTAACTGAACTAATAAGCAAAACAGATACGAACCTGTAGATAGAGATCAGGATGACAGCTATGGAGAGGGTGGTTGGGGGTAGAGGGACTGAGGAAAGGACTCATGGACATGGACAACAGTGGGGTGATTACTATGGGCAGAGTATAAGGGACTAATGGTAATGGAAAATAACAGTAAGTGTTTTTAAAAAGATTCTTTTATATGGAGACAATGAGTTCATTAGCTAACCTTTCTCAATCAATTACGGGGCACTGACCTTGTATTTTGTGTTCAATAATATATGTCATTTTACAACATTTTTTATTTCTCAACTAGAAAATGAAAGGTCAAGGTTCAAAGTGAAGTCTATGGCAGTAGGAGGGAAAATACGAAAAAAAAAGTGTTTGGAATTTATGTCTCATTATGAAATATGAAGAGCAAAAAAGTCATAGCTATATAGTATTTATAAAGAAAAAATCTGGTACTCTTAAGAAAAAGGATCTAATAAGCCATTATCAATGGAACAGAAAATTGATGATAATTAAAGTAGCCCCATTTAACCCTTTATCTTTACTAACAAAGTGGAAAGAACCTAGATTAGACCTTGAAAGAAACTGTACAATAGTTAAATTTGTAAGAGAGAATAACATGGGATAGTGAATAAAAGGACCTTGCTAATTTTTCACAACCAAGTAAAATTGTTTTATATTTATCTATTCATTGTTTAAAATTTAAAAAATATTTGTTATTTATTTTTAGAGAGAGAGGAAGGGAGGGAGAAAGAGAGGGAGAGAAATATCAATGTGTGGTTGCCTCTCACATGCCCCTCAGTGGGGACCTGGCCCGCAACCCAGGCATGTGCCCTGATTGAGAATCAAACTGGCCACCCTTTGGTCCACAGCCCCACCGCAATCTGCTGAGCTACACCAGCCAGGGTAAATTGTTTTATATTTAGTTTGATAATTTGCCATATACTTGAATTTTAAAATTGGAAAGTTTAATGAGACAAAAAAAGTTATTAGCAGAAAGAAGGCAACTTAGGACTTAATTGCACATGACATACTTTCTTTTAATAAATAGTCTCTCCTTTGCATTATAGTACATCTATTTTTCTTGTCATTTCTTTACTTCTTTAACTTACAATTGATTATGTTTTATTTAATTCTTAAAATTTGTTGCTGAAATTACAAATGCAATGAGATATTTATTTGTGGAAAGATATTACACTATTGCAAAAATACGTAAGTTTGACAACATATTCTCTTGGTAAAGAAAACAGAACTCTCATACATTGGTAGTTGGAGGGTAAAAATGGCAAATTTTTTTAAATGTAATTTTTATTGAATTTGTTGCAGTGCCATGGGTTAATAAAATTATATAGGTTTCAAGTGTACAATTCTATAATACATCATCTGTATATTGAACTTTGTTCACCATTCAAAGCAAAATTCTTATAGAGGGCACTTTGGCAATATTCACCACACCAACACACACAAGAAATGGCCCATTTGTAAGTTTATTTGAATTAAAACAGCATTGTTTGCAAGGCAATATTTGGAAAATCTCAGGTGTCCATCACTGAGAATCCAGCAGCATCACATCAGGTGTTTTATATTATATACAGGGTAGGGCAGAAGTGGGTTTATAGTTTTGAGCACGTGAAACACAGACCTTACTCCTGTATTATTACTGATTAATTATTGTATTATATTCCATACAAACATCTGTAAACCTACTTTTGCCCCACCCCGTGTGTGTGTATATGTAAGTACTGTATTTTTCGGACTATAAGATGCACTACCCCCCAAATTTGGGAGGAGATGGGGGTGCGTCTTATAGTCCAAATGTAGCTTACCTGGCTCACTGTGTGGGGGTGGTGGCCTGTGTTGTTTATGTTATTAAATATTTCATCACATTTTTTGCTTCAAACTTTTTTTTACTATTTTCCTCCTCTAAAACCTAGATGCGTCTTATGGTCTGGTGCGTCTTATAGTCCTTACAATATGGTATACATATGTACATATGTATATAAGTATGTATATGTATACAAATATATATATGACTGAGCTTTATAAAAAATATATGTGAACCAGCTTTAATGTATAAAAACACATTTTCTCTAATAGATATTGCACATTTTATAGCTGCATAATACTTCATTATGCAGATGTTTCCTAGTTGAACCAAGTATATAAATATTTTTTAAATATATAATATTTAAAATTAACATGACTTTCCACTTCTAAAATATGTAAAATAGACTTTTTTGTTTTTCTGGCAGCTGTTTAGAGAGCATATATTTATGTGTACATATATGAATATATTTAACCACAATATATAAATGAAGTATATTTAACCAATACATATATATGCCCTCTATAGCAGGATCGCTTATAAAGAGAAAGAATAGCTTACTTTAGAACTAAATATTCAGTATGCTATATTTTAAGTAAGAAAAAATGATACTAAGAACATATATTTGTATTTGCCTTTACTCACATAAAAAAAGTCATGGGAAGAATATGCATGAATCTAATCAAAGTAGTTAGCTATAGAGATTGTGAGGGTAGAAGAATAAGAGTAGATGGAAAATAAGTCTTTTCCTGTGAACATTTAACACAATTTTGATTTTGAAATTATATGAATGTTTTATCTATTCAGATTAAATTAAAAATGAAAATAATATGTGGATAAAAACAATTTTCACAAAAATGTTAGTGCAGGATCAGGCACAAATAATGCATTTTATTATACAATCTTTTATTACAAAATCATAAGCATATAATTCTGTAACATAACAATATCACACCCAAGCACACCATATGACATTTTAGGTGAAATGTTCAAACTAAAACTATAAATTATTATTACCCTACCAACCACACTCAAGCAGGCATTACTTCTGCCAGATCCTGTACTTTTTTTACACAGTTGAACTTTTAAATATTATTTATACATTTTTCTCCATAATTTCTACAGTGCAAGAATATTATGTTTTAAATTAAAAAATATAATTATTTTATGTTAAAAGTTGTTTTAATTTATTCACAGTGTTAAAGACATAGCTAGTGGACTCTATATTAGTCCAGATGTATGAAGCCATCTACTTGGGAAGAATGTGCAGGGAATATGAACCTAGGCACAATAAAAAAAAAAATGTTTCATTACCAAGTTTCTTTAAAAGAAAGAGAGAGAAAGAATCGTTTTAATTTAATTTTGACCTTTCTTGGCAAACAGCTAGTCTTCTCACTTAGCAAAATAATCTCAGGAAGAAATACCAGTGACTAAAGTTTTGGATTCAATAATTTAATATTTTTCATCTCATAAGTCACATTGATTTTATAGTTGTGGTCATGCAATTTGTTTGTTTGTGGCTCCTTCCCAAAGCTATTCAGATATCATTGATTTTTCCTCTACCTTAAACACACTGACTTGGCTGCTATGATTAAAAAGTAGTGTTTCAATTCCAAATATTCATCTCTACCCTGCCCCCATCTGTTCAAACAGAAATAACTAATATGCTAATCCAATTAAAATTTACTTTAATTTGCAATAGTTAAAAATTAACATACATTCTTTCCATCTCTAAAATATAGAAAATAGTAATTACGATTTGTCGTGGGGTTTTTTGATAGCTGTTTTAACATGCATTGGTTTTCTACACTAAAAAGGCACTATAACAAAACACAAGCATCCAGCAAGGCCAGATGTCATGACAATGATAAAGTCATAATGCAACGTAGATTTTTATTGCATTTCTTATCTAGGTCAATGTTTTGATTGCTGAAGATATACCAGCATAGAAAGTAGACTATGTTCCTGTTCTCATGAAGCTTACATTTTAGTGGAGGAAGAAATATATATACCCACCCATACATGAATAGATTTTAAAACATAAGGGAATTATCAATGTAAAATGCCAAGTAGTTAATTAGAAGAGGGTGGTATGTTTGAAAGTGTCTGTGTTGCTACTTTAGAATGACTATTCAAAGAAGGCCTCTCTGAGCAGGTGACATTTAGTTGAGATCTAAATGCTAAGAAAAGTCTATTCAATTGAAGATGGAGAACAGTGATGTCTCAGACAAAGACAGGGCTGATCAGGTCCCATTGTATAAGCTAAGGTTAAGTGTTTGGATATTTATTCTAAGTGCAATGAGAAGCCATGGATGGATTTTGAGCATGGTGTCATCTGATTTATATTTTTGAAAGAACACACTGGTTATTGAATAAAAAAAGGATTATAGAAGGATGAGAGTGGGAGCAGGAATCCAGGCTAGTTTAGAAAAGAGGATATTAGTAGCTATTAAGATGAAGACAAGTGGTTTTATTTGGGTTATGTTTTGTAGGTAAACAGGAGTTGGTTATGTGTTGGACGTGGGGCTGAAGGAAAGAGGAAACAACTATAGTGTCTAAAATTGTGCGCAGTGGCAGGTCTCACATACTTTAATAGAGAAGAAGAGAAACAAAATTTGGGGTGAAATTAAAGAGCTCGGCTTAGGCCATATTTGGTTTGAAACACCCATTAGACATACAGGAAAACGACAAGTACAAAGATTGATATATAAGTCTCAAGTTCCAGAGATGAGAGTCAGGAGATTTAGTTTTGAGAGTGACCAAACTATAAATTGCATTTGAAGTCACAATATTAATTAAGGTAATCTAGGGAGAATGTGTAGGCTGGTAAGGTAGGGAATTGAGGAAGATCTCAGGGTGCACCTAAATCTAGTGGACCAATGGAGGAGAGGGAGCCAGAAAAAAGGCTAAGGCAGCACCAGAAAAATAGAAGGGGCAGGCACAGGGTCCAGAAAGCTGCATCTTCATCCATCTTCTGTTGAACACTCCAGTGAAAAGGAATTATCTTTAAAAAGTTTATTCCAAAATGGTAGCTTCTGGTCTTTTCCATGTTCTACTTTGCACCAACCTGAAATCTGACTCTTGAGAATAATTGCCCCCTCACCGTTTTTCCACAACTATTGGCTGATAATGCTCTCTGGCTCTTGATATCTCTGCAGAGAGCTTTCATGCCCACACTAAATCTCCTCTACACTTTAATATTTATTTATCTGTTCAGAAAAAATAGAGTCCAACCACCTCCCCAACCAGAAGGGCTTCTCTGAATCCAAGCTTGTCTGTCACTCTAACTGTAAAAGCACGGTACCCCAAGCCCAGTACCCCACATGGGAATACTTCAAATAGAAGTTAAGAGCATAAGTTCTGGAGTCAGACCAACTTTGTTTATATGTAAGTTCTGCCCCTTGTGAATATAATTTTGGGCAAGTTCCTGAACCTCTCCATGCCTCAGTCTCTGTCTGTAAGACAGAAAAAATAGTAGCAATTGACTCATAGAATTGTGGTATTCTGATTACATTGTGTTGCACCCAGAGAGCAAGTGGTCACTTTTTACATGAACTTTTATATATGTGCAAGTAATAACTTTATATTCATTAGAGTAATGAATATAGAGTATATGTATGAGGTCTGTCCAGAAAAAGTCCGACCGTTGTTAACACAACAAGACTGGTTTGCGTGACATTGATGTAACCTGGCAGCCAAGGAGAGTGGACTGGAATGTGCATATGCGAACAGTGATGACTTCACTGTACTAGTCAGTGGGGGCAGTAGATGACATTGAGTCAGCATGTGTACTATATGTGGCCTTCACATTCAAAATGACTATGCAAGTAGAGCAATGAATCTGCATCAAATGTTGCATTAAGCTTGAACATTTCTCCACAGAAATTATTTGAATGATTCAGAAGACCACGGCTGTGGGCAACTGGTGATTGGCAGTGTCATCAGGACAATGCACCTGCTCATGTACCACATCTTGTGTAGAGTTTTTTTGTGAAACATATCACCCAGATGACTCAGCTCCTCTAAAGCCCAAATTTGGCTCCCTACAACTTCTGGCTTTTCCCAAAACTAAAATTACCTTTGAAAGGGTAGACGTTTCAGACCATTGATGAGATTCAGGAAAATACAACAGGGCAGCTGATGGCAATTGGGAGAATTGTGTGAGCTCCCAAGGTGCCTACTTTGAAGAGGGCTGAGGCATCACTGTCCTATGTACAAGGTTTCTTTTATCTTGTCTCTTCTTTAATAAATGTCTCTATTTTGTATACTCTATGGCTAAATACTTTCTATAATTTCAGCAAACAATTAAAGTTTTAAAAAACAGTTTTATATAATTGAGGATAACGCGCTCAGTACCAGGTCATAGCACATGGCCTTATACATAGTAAATGGACAATACAGTCAGCACTTTGTGCGGTGGTCCATTTGGAAAATTTACTTTTAGATACTGCCGTCTACCTTGTCACTGCCTTATTCTCTTATTTTTATCATGGCCTCCATTTCATACATGTTTTGTAAAATATTTTTCTCACAGCCATCAATAAATTATAATTCATAAAGAAGTTTAATATTAACAACTAATACATTCTCATGTGCATTTGTTAAAACTAAACTTGAAGAAGAAATGGTTGTACTGACTCAAAGGCTGGAAGCTACAATGGTAGAAAGGAGATATATTAAAGTGCATATTAAAAACCAGTATGTAACTGTGTACATGGTAGTGACTCATAATTACCCCCAAACTATAAATAACCCAAATATCCTTTAGCAGGTCAATAGATAAACAAGCTTTGGTATATCCACACAAGTGAATACTACTCAGCAATAAAAAGGAAGGAGCTACTGAAAACACAAAACAGCATGGATGAATTTCAAATGCACTACATTTAATGTGAGAAGCCAGGTTCAAAGGTTTTATGTTATAAAATGTATTTATATGACATTTGCACAAATAAGGACAGAAACCACATCACTTGTTACCAGGGGCTGAGGATGGTGGAGGAAATGACTATGAAGAGACATGAAAATTTTTGTGAGTAATGTAACTACCCCCTACCTTGACTATGGTGGTGATTATATAGTTGTATTTAAATAATAACTCAATAAATGTGACTTTTAAAAAATGTGGTATCAGTATTGCTCTTGGGGTTGGAGGGCTGGTCCCTCATCCTTGGCCCAGTGTTCAGACCTATCTGTGATCTCTCCCTGTCCCTGAACACCTGGTCTTGTGGCTGCCTCTGCACAATCCACTCCGGTCAGAATGCCCTACTCCATGCCCTGTGAAATAATTTTGTGAAGTGTCCCTAATAGAAATGGCCAATTACTCTTTTACTATGTATTCTCATCTAAATAATATGTTTTAAGGCAAGAGTTATGAGTACTATGCTTTTTTGCAGGCTTCTCCATAATATCTATCAAACACTCAGAGAAAATAGTAGTGTCATCAAATGGTAGCTACTCAAAAATATTTTTGGAATGAGTAAATAAATTAGATCAAAAAACACATGAATGAATGTATTATTTAACTATGGCTTTTGGTGACCAGGCAGCTTTCATCTGAATTTTTATATTTTTCACTCCCTTGATAGGATCTGCTTTTAAACTAAATTAAAAATGAAATTTCCTTCCCAGCTTCATTTTTGTCAACACTGACCCAATTGCCTCAGTCATAATATTGGTTGGATCTTCAGTTTATTTTTTATTCATTTTCTCCTTCATCCTGTCAATATGTAGGCTTATCTTCTCTGGTCTTTCCCACCTGTAATCTTTCCTTTCCCATGGGTCTCTGATGCTCTCACTGGCAGCTCCTGACCCGACACCTTTCTTCATGCACTACTGACCTTGCACAGAGTCAAGAAGGGTCTTCATGAACAGATTTTGCACTTTTCAGACCCAAAGAGCGGACTTCAAGGGTCATTTCTAACAAGTTAAAATTTTGTTTATGCTTATAGGCTGTTAATAAAGCTAGGCAGGTATTGGTTTGGAGATACTAGAACTTTAATATACAAATATGAAAACCTAAGTCACATCAAGGTAAGCATCATCATTTTCACAATAATGAAAGCTAAGGTTAAATGTTCAAAACTGAGTGCAAATGTTGCTATAAATTGAACTTGAACTTGGTTTTGTCAGTCTAGTCATGTACTCTAAGAACTACCTCAATTATAGTACATCAAGATTCACAAACCCCCAAAATGAACAAAACAAAATACTAACATTTATCTGCCTGTTTTTTGGGGTTACACTGAATAACACATTGATGATTTAGGTAAGAAAAAAATTACCAAGTTGAAAAGACACCAATTACCTTTATTGTGTCTTAAAAATATCTTTTCTTATAATATTTTAAATCTATAGAAGCATTAATATACTAATGGATATTGAGATATTTCAGCTAGTACATTTGAGAAGTCTATTTCAGAAAACTCAGGTAAAAATAAATTACTAATTATTAGTAAAGTTGACATCTATTAACTATGGTGTCAACTTTACTAATAAAGGTATTTACTTTATTTCCAGTTACTGAAAATGATCATTTCATTGCACATATTCTAATTTTAAGAAAACTGCATCTATGTAAATATCATACACATCTGTTGCTGTTAGCAAAAAAAAAAAAAAATAGATGTGTTTTACAAACTTGTTTCACTTCTGTCTTTCATTCTGCCTTTTCACCAAAACATCAACAGAGTATATACTTCCCTTTTGAAGTTCTTCCTCTCCCTCCACCTTATCTCTATACTCATGTGTAATAAACTTATAAGGAGAGGAGCATTATTATGTATGCATACATATATTTTGTATGCATCTATATTACAGCCAGAGAGAGAGAAAAGGAGAGACATGCATATTCACAGACTGAATTTGGATGGGATGGATGGAGTGGAGATGAAATGCCCTTTCAGAAAGAGAAATATGCACCATGGGTTGGATGGAACTTTTGAACAGCTTTCTTCAGACTGAGGAACTGGGTCCAAATCTCTGGTTATTTTGTCATCTCAGACAAGACATGAAGGAAATGTGGGCTGACCACACTGCAGATGGTTTGGATGATCAGCTTTCAAAAAATAATTTCATGAAATCCACTTACCAGATGTTTTCGGTCAGATGGAGACTTTATTTTGTTATACAAACACATACAAATATACACATGTGTGTACGTATCAGTGGATCTGGATGCCACAAACTCTATAGTCTGTGCTAATGTGAGAGTTTATAGGTTGCTAAACATCTCTCAGGACCACCCAAGAAATTCTCAATCTTAAGAAAAGAAAATGGCAATCAACCAAGATCTGGCAAGATAAGATATAAAATACTACATAAAGACAGACCTTTCCTTTTATAACAGCTATTCCAAATTCTTGACTATTGATGTTATTAGTTTTACAGTAAGATGTAGCCATACAAAACATACCTCTTTTTGAAAGATGCAAACAACAAAAGTTAGCTAGTGCCCATACTTTGATTTCACACTTCTGGAGTCTAGAACTGGGAGGAAATTTGTGTTGTCTTTAAAAAAATGTGGCTCATGGCTATCAGGCAATAAACACAACAGATTGATAAAGAGTTCGTGAAGATATACAGGGTATCAAGTCTAGTGCAGACATATTCAAGAATAAACATAAGTAGCTGATGGAAATAGAGATAGCAGAAATAATTGTTGTCTTAGCTCCACTTTCTATAAAAATTTCCTTTAAAACTACTGTAGTATAGTGACAGACTAATAAAATGTCCCAGAGTTATTCACATTATTTCTTGCAATGAAAAATTTATTTCTTTTCAAAATTGACATAATTAATTTCCAGAAAAAAATCTCTAGGAATAAATATCATAAAGTATATCTGCATTAAAAATAATATAAGTTTTGGATTATCAGAAAAAAGTAGTTTATTTTTATTTTGTCTGCTGGTGGAGAGACTATAAAAGGAAAATTATTCATCACAGTGCATATCTCAAAGGCAATGAGAGTGATTTTCTATTTTTTGCTTCAATGGTATCTTAAAATTAGCACACATGCATAGTTTACTTCACATCAAACTCACAACAGTAGAAGTTTTTAATGAAATCAATATAAAATTACTTAAATATTATGAAAAGAAGCAATAACTCTTATCCTCACTTTTGTATTCATGTATTCAAGTACTTATTCTATCTCCACCGGAAAGTCTTACCAATCCTAATTGATATTTTAAACTCTACATGACCAGTACTGAGCTCCTCATCCTACTTGCCACCCCTCCTGCCACGATCACCACTGTCTGCAACGCCATTTCTAATCCTTCCTATCTAGTTGAGTGCAATTTGGTCCTTCAGGTGTTCAGCTAAAATTCCTGAAACTACCTTTGATTTTCTTCTTTTACAGCCATAATCAGTGCATGAGCAACTCTGGTTGCTCTGTTTTCAAAATACATCCACAGTCAGCCCTCTTCTTATTATCTCTATTGTATCATCAATCAGTTTAGGAAAGTAAAAGTCATTGCTAGGTTTGAGTTTTGAAAACTTAATTCAGTTTTACAACATAAAGATTTTCAAAAAAAGTTGTTAATGCTCAATTGATAAATATACCCTTTCCATCCAGTTGTGCCCTTACTTCTTCAGTAATAGATAGGGTGTGTCTACTAAAGGCCAGGCACATTCCTAGGTACTTTGGATACATCAGTGAGCAAAATACAGATCTTTGTCCTGGTGAATCTCACATCTGATAACTGAAGCAATAAACAGTACATAAAATACATGCATTCTGTAGTATCTTAAAAGATGACAATGACCATGGAAAATAAAAACAATAGAGTCATTGAGATCAGGAGTTATTGGGAGGTGAGTCATTGGGAGGGTGTCAGTGTACAGTATTAAACAGAGTGAACAGAATTTGCCTCTTAGAAAAATAATGCTTTTAATAAAAACTTGTCAGTTTGATTCCCTTCTGCATATCTAAAAACAGGATTAATGAGAAAGTGTCCAGAATGAAATTACATATCCTGCCCTAGATTCTGATTCAAATCTTTCTCTAATCAACCAAAGGATCAGGTAAAAAGAGAGTAAGCAAGGAATGGATGGAATGGTGAACTGCAGGAGGCAGCCAAAAAAAAAAACAAAAACAAAAAAACAAAAACCCCAAATCCCAAAATCCATTTCCAGTTGTTATGGGCTGAACATTTGTGTCTCCCCCAAAATTCGTAATTCATATGTTGATGCCATAACCTTAATGGGAAGAAATTTGGAGATGGGGGCCTTTGAGAGGTAATCGAGTCAAATTAAATTGATTTAACAATCAATAATCCCATAAAACCTTGCTAGTTCTCCCTCAGAAAAACCTCTAGAATCTGCCATATTTTCTATCATCTGCAGATACAGCCCTACAGTAGCTTCTGACTTGATGTCTTAGCTGTCCCTTTTGCCTCCTCAGGCAGCTACAGGCACAGGAAACCTGCTAACCCTCACCAAATAACTAAATATGGTAAGAATCCAAGTTCCAAACTGATAGGGATGTGGAAATATCTGCACCTGAAAGAACTGAGTTTTATTTAAAGCTCTCACAATGGGAAGTGCCCTAGCCAAGTTTTAGCGAGTGCTCAGTAAGTAGTACAGGCATGGCTGGCTAGTTTCCCTCCCCACATTTCCCTTCCTCACCCATGCTTCCCTCAAACACACACCTCTAACTGAATCTTGCTTTATAAATAATGGTATATGTTTGGTTAAAAATTATATATTAACATTAAAACATTAGAAAGAAAATGAAAAAGGGCTCGGCATTTCTATCAAATTTTCCATGGCTTTTTCAAATTGGGCTCTCCCAACATTAATTTTAATTACTCTCTGACATTTATCTCTGTCTCTGCAATGCACTTCCTTTGTCTCCTGCCTCCACCTCCACCATCCCCACCAGGACACTCTCCTGTCTATCTTCTGTGTTTTCTGCTCATTTTCTTCTTTCAGCCCTTTTATCACTTTCTGTTTTCAACATTTGACCCAATCTTAATACTCAGGCTCTACTTTCTTCATCATTTGTTTCCTCAGAAACTCAGCCTAGTTGATTTCCATTTTATCTAATTTGTTAAGCTCTCTTCTAGGACATATTGACGTATTTATATTATCCCACTGGCTATCTGTTATATGACTAAACTATTGAAACAGCCATGCATTGTGTTATTGTAAGCAATGCGCAGTGGTTTCATGTATGTCTTTTTTCTATTCACAACTAGATACTTAAGCTTCTTGAGCACAGACACAGGGTGCACTGTTCTTCCTAACTCCTTCGGAGTGTAGCCCAATGCTAAGGACAAGGTAGTTCTCTCTATATATACAATAATAAATAAATATTTATTAGCATAAATGTATGTCAGTTGATTAACTGAGTTGGGGAATGTAAAACTATAAGACTCTGTCTTTATCAGTTCATCCTGATTCATCTATTCATCTTCCAATGATCTATATAACTCAAAGGGAATTTTATAACTCAAAGAAATGAATATATTCAATACACATTCTCTTTTAGAAATTAAAAAATAAGGCACTTTAGCACTTTTTTCAATAAAAATAAAAAGCTGTTGATCCCTATGTGAGACCCAGCAATCCCAAACTAAGTCATATATTTTGAAAAAATCACAATCATTCTAATAAATGAAAGTGTTAGTCTGTCTCCAAGCTGTTACATAATATTTTATCTATTTATGACTCAACATAGATGAAGACAAAACTGTCCTTACTCTGATTACCTTAAAGTATTTGTAACTTTGTCAATGTGTTTTCCTTAAAGGAGATAAAGTCAAGTTCTCCTTTATCAGTATATGTCATCCATGGAACTGTATTTGCCTTTGGATCCTATTTGTGTTAGAGACAGGAGGTAGGCATTCGCAAATATGCATGATACATTATACCAACTAATTTGCTCTCTTTCAAGTAAAACTGATTAAGAGGAAATTAAATATATTTACTCTAATGAATATGAACTAATAGTAGTTATTTTGAAAACATTTATTTCTAATGTATTTGACTTCCTGCTGCTCTAACCCATCAAATGACTTAGGCATGATTTGGTTACCTTCAAAATTTTAACATATTTATTTCATTATTTCAGAGTTTGCGACAATCAAATGGAGCACAAATACTTCACTAATAACCACACTGACTATGACAATGGGGTTCGAGCTTAAGATAACTGGTTGCCAATTTATAAAAAGATACCTCAGACAAAAATGTGATTTTTTTCCATTTATGCTCCAATTGGGCAGTCTGGTTATGCTAAGGGAAATGTCAGTTTTTAATCCCCTTCAAGTGAATAAATGATCCAGGAAATAGCAAGACCCCCTCATTCCCTGTTATGGACAAACATCTTAGGCAAAGACAGACCTGTCTTTACGGTACATAGCGTGTGGCCTAAGAGAATATGGGCCATGGTGTTTTGAGGGTGGCAAAGAACTAGCAAAAGCTTGTGTCAGCGTTATGTACTTTTTTATGTAAGAATGAACAAATGCAGGAACCAAAATATTCTTTTGCTTTACTTTTGACAGTAAAAAGTACAGAATAAACCCCAAAACAAACAAACACATATATTACTAAAAATTTCAGCAGAGATGAAGTCTGAATGTTTGAATTTTTCTACTAAAATCCCAAATAAAAACCTGTTTATTTGGCTTAGACTAGAGCTTGAAGGATTAGACATATCGTTTCACCTTTGCTTTCACTCTTGTTTCCTAATTGAGCTAATAGTTGCATTTATATTTAGTTACTTATCTTTAATAACTTCTATAAAACTGGTCCACTCAGTGTATGATGCTTAGGGATAATTCATTACTTGAGGAGATTTATTTAAGATAAGAATCCTAACTGAATAACAATATTGACATGAAGAGCAATCTATATAATTAGCAAAGGAAAGAAACTCTCTAATATTCACAAATATTTGCCTAATATATTCTTTCTTTGTAGCCTGAAAGCTAAGGCAAAACTGAAGAATGCATAATTAAATATATGTACATGTATTCATACATGTGTATACTTGTTATTTAAAATACATACAGACAAAGCACAAGTCAGAGACAAATTTAGTTTCTTAAAACCCAAAAGCCTTTCATCACTTATCCAGTTCAAACATTTTTAGCTTACAAAGCTAAACAAAGTCACAAAGCTAAACTTTAGCTTACAAAATTTAGCTTACAAAGCTTACAAAGGTAATATCAATATTATTATAATTTTCAATAACAACAATAACACTTGCAACCAAAAAGCCGGGGTACCTCTCTTGGCACCTGGCACACTGTGGGAAAAAGACAAAGTCCTCCTCCAGGGGACCTTCCCGTTGGGCTGAGGACAGAGTGGGCGGGGTTCTGACGCCTGCCTCCGCCAGCCTGATCCCAAATCCCTGTTCTTCCGGCACCACCTAGTTGACTGCAAGTCTCTCCTGCGTTAACAGCCAATAATTCTGCCCTATTTGAGCAATCTCATAGTTTCTAAGAACTTAAAGAAAAGCGAAAGCTACATACAAATGAACATAAACCATGTACCACCCTAATCTAACCGGTTTCCTAACTAAGTGCCCTCTGTAAAATTTCTAAACTTCTTCCTACTGACCTATCCTTAAACATATCTTTTTATGCATCTAATCAGAGGTTGGAAATTTTTTTCTAGAAGTTGACAAACATAGTCCTTTTCCCCAATTCGATCTCTATGCTGACAAGGGGCACCTGCTAGGAATGCAAAGAGATTAATAGAAAGGTTTCTCCACGAGCAAGGGCTCTCTCACTTACTTCTAGTGGAAATCTCTCTGAAAATATTTGCAGTTCCCATATCTGTTGGCCAAATGTATGAAGCAGGGAACACGATTGGTTGTTACAATAAAATAATTTTGGTAAAAATCTTATCCTCTTCTTTTAAAGTACCCAAATTCCCCCACCCCATGCCCAGTGACACCATATAATTTAGGAAGCTAGAGAATAGAAGTTTGTTCAAGTTTCAGAAATATATTTAGATCTCACAAGTTAGGCTTTCTTTTTCAAAAAGCAACCAGGCTCAGGGACTTGTTCAATGTATGCAGGATTTTTTTTTTTTTTGCAAAGAGAAGAATGAGAGAGTATCTCTCTATAGCCTATAACTTCTAGCCTATAAATACTGTTGCAAGATCTTTTCAGTAATTTCCAAGGCTCCACCTCTGTAGAAGTTCATTTGAGAGTCACATCAGGTCACCAGGAGCTCGATACTTTTGGTAAACACCTTTGTTATGACTTGCTCTGGAAAAATACAAGTTTCTAAGTTTTTGTATGTTTATTACCTCCCATAGGTTTAATACTAGAGCATATTTCATAACTTTTTATATTATAATCTGATCGTGTCTTTTTCTCCATTCCCTTTATTCCTTACTGACTCAATTCTTTTAACTATAGTGTGGTGTATTGAATATGCATACAAATTCTTTGCTACTTTTCTCACCAAGAGATGAAGTGTTTGACCTTTCCCTTAAATATAGATGTGCTCTGTGACTTTTAGAATCTATGACAATTTCTGTGTGCAGAACAGTCTCTTTGAAAACTCTGGCAGTCCTGACAAACTACCGGCTATCCTGAGACACCAGGCTAGAGAGTGCACGGTTAGGTGCTCTCACCCACAGTCATGACTGAGCCCCACTGTTTGTCTCAAGGGGCCAGACTGTCAGCAAGGCTGTCCTGAACCCTCCAGACCGGCCCATCTACCAATGACCACCTCTAAGTGACCACAGTTGCTGCTGACTGGGGTACAGTTGTTCTGCCAAGGACTGCCCAAATTTCTGACCCACAAAATCATGAAATATATTACAATGATTATTGTTTTAAGCCTCTAAGTTTTTGGATAGTTTGCTATGCAGTGATATAGAACAGAAACGTAAAGCTGTACCTGGAATGCAGCTGCTATAAGCTAAAATATGTAGCACTGATGTCACAACCAGAAAACAGGAAGAAGTCAGAAGACCCTCAAAGTGTCTTCTGTTGTGGCATGAAGAACAGTGAGCAAATTGAAGGCTGGATAAAAGAGAACCCTAGTTATGCAGAGGCTGACTGTTTGGCGACACTATACCATTAGTAAGTGGAATAAACATATGTAATGAACTAGTAGATTTTGTTAGGGTTTTCAGGCAGAATGTTGAAAATGTCAGCTGGTTTCTTTTATCTGCATATGATAATGAATAGATAGAAAAAGATAAACTAAAAAGAACTGCTAAACTGAAGACTTTAGCAAAAATATAGAGGCAGACTTACTGGGTCTAATAATAATAATGTTTTTTAATCCACAGTTTCTCCGGGCAACAAAAGATCACAAAATAAGAAATTACCTCGGGGCAAATAGCAAATTCTAGACAGCACCAGTGAAGTATAAACATCTCAAAACTGTGGTTGTAAGACCCTTTGTTGAGACTTAGAAACCTTTCAGGTATGCCTAATAGAACTTCTAAGAATCTTAAGAATGAGATTCTTAGACCTTCTTTACTAATTAAGAAAGGCTCTAAGACTGTTCAGGGAGTGCCTTGTGACTGTATCAACCAGAAGGGCTTCTAATCAGCTTATGGCATTGTTTCTCAGCACTCTGACTCTCCATTCAAAGCATGGATGGGTCTACTGCAGAAAAAAATGTAGGTGTAACTTTTGTTTAATAGAATGGACTATAATACCATACACTGGAGGCCTCCAAAGTTTTAAGAGAAATTGTTATCAGCTGGGGTAGGCACAGAGAGTGACAGCATAAAATGAGATGAGACCTCTGATTCTCAAACTTCTAAGCACATGAAGGTTGAAAAGGCTCCTCAGTTTCAAGCACTGACCGTTTCTCATGCCAAAGAGTGAATGACTCAGAGTCATTTATGTTACATTACATTACATTATATTATACTACATTTGATATTATATTACATGACAGTATTCCCCACTTATCTGTGGTTTCACTTTCTATGGTTTCCCACCATCAGTGCCCCAAAAATAAGTGGAGACTTCCAGAAATCAACAATTCACGAGATTTAAATTGTGCACTGCTTTGAGAAACATGATGAAATCTCATGCCGTTCTGAGCTATCTTGCCTGGACCTGAGTCACGCCTCTGTCTAGCGTGTCCATGCTGAGCACATGGCCTACCTGTTAGTCACTCAGCAGCTGTCTCTGCTCGCAGACCAACTGCCGAGGTGTCACGTGCTTCTGTTCAATTAACCCATATTTTCCTTAAAAATGGCCCCTAAACTCAAGAGTACTTATGTTGAAAATTTGAATATTCCAAAGAGAAGCCATAAAGTGTTTTTTTAAGTGAAAATGTAAGGGATCTTATCTTAATAGGGGAAAAATTATATGTTGAGGTTGCTAAGACCTATGGTAAGAACAAATCTATCTGTGAAATTTGTAAGAAAATAAAATAAATTCATGCTAGTTTGCTGAGAGAAATCACATTCACATAACTTTCATTGCAGTACATTGTTACAAATGTTCTATTTTATTACTATTGTTGTTAACCTCTTCCTGTGTCTAATTTAAATAATTAAATTCTATCATATATACTAACATATCATAATATATGTGGGATTTGCTACTATCTGTAGTTTAAGGTAGCCACTGGGGGCCTTGGAATATATCCTGTGTAAATAAGGAGGGAACTACTGTGTATTATAGAATATCATACAGGATTTGTTCCCAAGATGTATTCAAAATTTACAAAATAATGTAAAAAATTGTATCACTAATCATTAGGGAGAAGCAATCAAAACCACAGGACATATCACATCACATCACAGTTGTTAGGATGGCTGTTCTGGAAAAGAGAAAGTAACAACTATCATCAAGAATGTAGAGAGACTGGAACCCTTGTACGCTGTAGTAAAAATGTAAAATGGTACAGCTGCTATGGAAAATAGTATGGACGGTCCCTCAAAAATTAAAACAGAACTATCTTGTAATCCACTAATCCTACTTCTGGGTATTTATCCAAAAAAAATAAAGAAAGAAAACAGGATCTCAAAGCGATATTTGTACTCCCATGTTCATTTCAGCATTATTTCCCAGATCCAAGAGGCAGAAACAACCTGAATGTCTATCAGTGAAAAGATGGAAGAAGTTCCTTTTTGGTGTGACATCCGCATTGATGTCAGTATTACTGACGGTACTGCTTCATGAGTCATAGTAGCACTCTCTCTGTTAATGTTACATGGTCACTGCCCAGAGGTGCTGAGGAAAAGCTCTGTAGAGTCTACAGGTCTGGCTGCGGCAGAGGTAAAATAAATCACAAGTAATGTGGTAAACATGAGCTCTGCTTTTGTTTCACAGCTATGTGAATTACAGTGTAGCCGAATTGGTGCAAGTGCTTACTTTGAAAAATGCAAAATACTTGTATAATGTAACTTTATGCTTCTGGATTATGTATGTTAGACAGCAAGAGATGAATACTTTGTGAAATGAGATATGTGGAATTTTTCTTAAATAACTAAGGTGAAGAAATAAATGTGAATCTTATTGCAATGTTTTCAGGTTGAAGTCCAAAGAGATCCCACCGAAACCCACTGCTGAATGATTATATTCTCTCTTAAGTGAAAACTCTGGATGTGCCAAGCAATGGTGTCTGCTTCTCAGTTATTTGCTCTTTGACAAAAAAGATCCCCAGCAACAAAAACAGGGTCACTTTATTACCTTGTGTACACATCAGTCTCTTGGATTCAACTTTGCTGGTTCTCTGTAATTTTCTGACTTTTTAGCATAATTTTGATGATTGACAACTATTTTGGAGAGGATGGGTCAGGTGCTGTGCCTCCTTAGGCTTTTAAAGTGCCTGTGTATGAACAAAGTTATGGTTCTGTAAAAAAGGAAACCCATTCCATTTTTCAAGTATGCTTTGTTTTAAGCCATAAATACAGAATTTTTTGGTCACATCCTTCCAGCCAGAATTTTCAAGAAGAGTTAAAGCAAAAAGCCTGGTTAGAAAGAGAACTGCATTGCTCAAAACTTCACCTTTCATTTATAAAACTGTTCCTCACTCCTTCCACGCAACCCCTTCTTGTCTGGAAGTGCATGCCTCCAGGCATGCTCAGCTACTTTTATTGTCTCAAGATAACATTTAAAATGTGTAATTAAAGTAAATAAATTGACATTTTTGACTTTATATTGCCTTTACAGGGACTTAATTGTAGTTTATAATTTATTTTTTCTTATTAAGTGGAAGTTCAGTGCATTGTTGATGAATTAGACACCCATATGAATACCAGAAATCTGGACATTGTTTATCCTTCTTCCTCTGAATCCCATGAATGATATCTTTAAGTTCTTGATTTTACAGACCTACACTCAGCCTAGAAAACATTTGTGGTAGAATTTGGTCAGCAGTTTCCATCCTCTCTATTTGTGTACTGTCATGATGTCTTAAGCGGCAGGAGTTGCACACTGAGTTGTTACTTTTGTTTGCTTTGAGCAGGGTGGATGGATGTTTTGGCCATTATCATGTGAAACCACTTCTTTCTTTACAATATTTGACCAAATTTGTGTGCCTATGATATTTGTAAATACATTTGATATCTGTATTTCTTACCATCATCCTATTTAGTTTTATTCTCAGTGGAGTGTTTGGACTATACAGTGTTTATGTGATCAGAACTGCTTATACATAAGAAGGGGTGTATATTAATCCAATTATGGACTTAAAATATTTTAAAGATATAAATAAGCTTATTTGCTGCAAAGGCCAATGTGCAGACATTTGCTTTTTAGCAATACTTTTAAGTGCTCTATTTCAATGCCAAGGAATAAATCTTTTGGCAACACAGACTGCTCAATAACAGGTAATGCAGGTATGTTCAGGTTAAGCCAACAAGATTCTGCATTTTTATGCTTCTTTCCTGTCAATGCTAATGAAGTCAACATTGCCTGAATGTATGAATAATGAAACACATCCCTTCATTAACTGAAAAAGAAATAAAAAATAAAGGTAGTTTAAAAAAAAGAAAATGTGGTATGTACACATAGGACTATCATTTAGCCTTGAACAGAAGGACATCCTGTCATATGCTACAGCACCGATGAGCCTTAAAGACAGTACGCTAAGTGAAATAAGCCAGTTGTACGAAGACAAATGCTGTAAAATTCCACTTATATGAGGTTTCTAAACTAGCCAAACTCATAGAAGGAAAAAGTTAAACTGTGGTTGCCAGCAGCTGAGTGAAGGGAAAACTATTGATTAATGGATTTGTAGTTTCAGTTACGCAAGATGAGAAAATTCTAGAGGTCTGCTGTACAACATTGTGCATGCAGTTGACACTAGAACGTATACTTAAAATTTACTGAGAACAGATCTCATGTTAAGTGTTTTTTATCATAATAAAAATGTTTTAAAAAGTAATATGTTTTAATACAACAGAATGTGACAACTTCAAAATATTTTTAAATAATTCAGGATACCTAATCTAACAAAAGTCATGTTTTAAACAAATATTAGCTTGAACACTCTTTACATAAATAGGTGAGTTAAGAGTTAAATGAGCAAACAAATGAAGATCACGGTCCAGGTCTTTGTGTAGAACCATCTATAAAACAGGGTTTTCAAGAGCAGCATTCTCTAAATCAGTAGCCGTGTCTCCCTTCATACACATGGCTAGAATTTCATTATTCCACACCATTAAAATGTGTGAATGAATTGATGTGGACATATGCTGACAGATGGGATGGTAGCTAATGGAAATAATACAGGTTTCCTTCCCTGCCATCCTCCTCAACATACCCCAACTTATACCTATGAAGGTTTACATTATAAATTTAGAAAGAACTGCTTTTCTTTTTCCATCAAGACTCATTGCCTATCTACCTTAATCTATTTTTTTCTCCCCTACTCCTCCCTTTTCACACGTGCCAAAAAGATTGCTGGAGGTTGAGTTGATAAGAAAGTTGGGGGAAGTGAGGGATTTGGCCATCCAAGCTTTGAACCCTAGTCTAAAGATCAGCACAAGTATGGGACTCTATAATTTTCCCTCATTTCTTGGAATGTACCAGGCAGAGATGGGAGAGAGATCATTTTCTGGCAGTGAGAGATGCATGAGCAAATATATGTCATATACCTTTAAAAGTGCTTAATGTATCTTTAAGCACTTAATCATAAGAAGCACTATCTACTTGATAACAGACAGGAGTAATACTACTCCTTCAAAGAAAGTTCTCTTTACCCTGTCTCCATTGCCCTCAATCCAATACTGTTAAGATAATCAATGCAGCTTTCACAGTGCCTGTTTCTGAAGATCTACCAAGGAGAGGTAAAAATGTGTTACACAAATAAGATTCAATGAACTACTTAAGTGGTAGGAATATTTTTCTCTTGATTACTTAATTCCAACCCTGAACTTCTGCATACTCTGAAAGCAACTTCTTAAATTGTTTCTGGAGGCTAAATAGGAGATTCTGCATTTCCAATAGAATCTCTAATAATTTTCTTCTTTCTCATTTCCTGAGCAATGCAATTTGATTTATTTACACTGTGACCATGTGAGAAGGCCATCACAGCTGGAAGAGTCAGGGTGGCTCAGTTTATTCTGTAAGACTCACAGGATATGGGCTTATTACCTCTACTTTGTAAAAATGCATAAGTCTGAGCCATCCTAATGATTGGCTACTCTCATTCAAGTAAAATGCTAAGGCTTTCTGGTACTATTAGCATACTATTTTCAAAATAGACCACTGTGCAGCGATAATTTTAAGGTCATGCAATATAAGTATTCAGAAATACTTGTCTATTTATGGATAATTTACATTTCTGTCCATGCTTGTTCTAGTGTATTGGCAGTGGACCACTGCTCTGGTACTTAGAGGACATTGTCCATCTCAGCTTGGTGAATGTTTCCTGAAATAGATATTCTGTTAGGGCAGAGAGTGGTGGTTAAGAGGCCAAACTTGAGTCAGACTGATGTGAATTGGGCTCTAGACTAGCTCCTGACCTTGGTCATGTCTCTTAACTTTGACCCACTTTCTCCATCTATAAATTGAATATAATAGTAGTACCTACATTCTAGGGGTATTTTAAAGATTAAAATATATGTACTCAATACAAATCATTTTAAATAGCACCCAACACAATTTTAAGTGTTTTTTTCTCCTACCCTTTTATAAGAAAGCATTTTGTTATTGAATTAAAAGTAATATTAAGATGAAAATAAGGGTGTGAATAATGGACACATATTAACAAGGAAGGCTGATCTATCACTTCTCCCCAACTTGGAAAGTTCAATTTCTTCCATGAAGAACAGGAAGAGTGTTACCTGTTATTTTAATATGGATCTGAATAGACAGATTTTTTCCCGAATCAGTATGTTTAAGTTTCATGCAATAAATTCAGTGGCCTCTTTCATAGGAAAATTGGACACCCTCTGGGGTGATCTCGTGACTTCAGGATGCATCCAGAGAGCACAATGCAGCTGTTATCTCCTACTAGCCAGCCACAACCGGCCCCAGTGATCCAAACAGGATGGAACCTTGGGAAGGGAGTGGAGAGCTGAATGTTATATGAGTTAGCAAAGGCTTCCTTGGACTTACATCATGTTTAATTGTATCAAATACTGCTCATTATGTGGTTAGGTTTGTGGCACGTCTTGGAGGAAGGAACAAGGAGAAAAATTACTGGCATCTGAAACAAAACCAGAAATCTCTGTTCCCTGGGAACCTCAAATTAGACTTGAGTCATAGGGTTGTCAAGTTGCTCATGCTGGAGTCAGCTGGGCTGATGGGCCTCTTATAGCACAACACGTGCGTTCTTATTTCATCTCACTGTCTCAGAAAATTAGGGAAAGACATTCTCATAAAGCAAGATTTGGAAAGAGGACATCATTTTAGTTTCAAGTTTTTCTACATGTTTAAAGGTTGTTGAGTTTAAAGAAAATTCTATGGCAACTCATATAAAAGCTCCAATGTATTCATTCATACAAGGCACACTCCTGGATGCCTTGATAATTATTTCACAAGATGTGATCTAAAAGTCCTTCCTGTAGTATTTGTCACTTTACCTTCAGGAAATCATCAGGAAAATATAAAGAGAAAGGCTCATCACTGAAATTTTTTATTCTTGTTAGAGGGCACTGTTAAACTTTGGGAAGCTTATGACACTCAAAATACATATCCTAATTCATGAAATGTGCAATGTTACACTTATCCATAAAATTGAGGAATAATTGGAAAATATCCATGCACATAAGCTTGGCTTCAACATACTTCAATTTATTTTTATTTCACCTCTGCCATTTACTATCCATGTGACTCTGAGTTATTCACTTATCCCCTCTGAATCCAAATTTACTCTAAACATGTAAAAATAACATTTATCTCACGAATTTCAAATACTGTATGAGTGCCCAATGTGTTGTGATCAAGAAGCCATCACCCCTATCCCCGCAAGCTCACAGTCTAGTACAGCCGAAATTTGAATAAGAGAAGATACATGAACCTTCTTTGATATATTTTTTCTCTCATTATTAACTGGTTTTAATTCAGTAATATCTTTCCAAACGTGTAGTTTTCTTTGGCAGTATGACATTCAACAAAAGAATGACTATGCACTGGGTAGTAGGCAGGGCTTTTTTAAACCTTTCTTACTGCCTTTCAGTTTCAGTAATTAGATGATGGACCATGGATAGGCATGGCAGAAGAAAAGGAGCTGCCACAGTAAAAGAAAGATAAAAAAAAAATGAGACTTGTTCAAGAGAAAACAGAACTAGACTCATAGATACAGAGAACAAACTGATGGTTACCAGAAGGGAGAGGTTCTGGGAACTGGGTGAAAAGAGTGAAGGGATGGAGAAGTACAGAATGGTCGTTACGGAATAGCCATGGGGATGTCAAGTACAGCATAGGGAGCACAGCCAATAATATTCTCATGTATGGTGCCAGCTGGGTACAAGAAATATCAGGGGAACACTTTGTAAAGTGATTGTCTAGCCACTGCTATGCTGTACACCTGAAACTAATACAAAATAGTATTATATATAAACTATAATTAAAAAAAAAATTGAAGTTAAACAAAGAGTTGTTCCAGAACAGAACAGGAAACAACTGGATGCCAGTAGTTTCTGGCCAATGATACTTTAAAATGGAGGCTAGACAGTTGTCTGGTACCACTTCCATCAACCAGATTAGTATTGGGGTAACTGTGCCTGGATGAGGTAAGGGTTGATAAAGCACTTTTCCTGAGTTTTTGCATTGGATCATGACCATGCCACATCTGGAACACTGGAAGGACCCTTTCATTTCCTCAGAGGGGCGTCCAATGAGAGAGGAAACACTTGAAATGAGTAGCAAAGTTCTAAAGCTTCAGACAAGATTATGACAAAAGTGTAATTAGGTAAAGCCAACATATTTTCTTATCTACTTCCTATTTCCACTTAGAATGAGTTTTAAAAAGACTACACAGTTGGACCTGTAATGAAAGAAGAATGGAAGCAGAAATAAGAGAGATATATACCAGTAAGACTCTCAGAGAAAGGACCCTGTGTCCTGACACCCTTGAGCCAAGGCTACAGGTCAGTTTGTCTGGAAAGAAAGTGGTAGGATTTCTCATCCCATCCCAGCATGGTACAGTGTCTGTAGAGTATGGGATTCTAGGGAACATGCAGGACCTGTTAAATTATTAGGTGTCAAAGGAGCGCATAGGAGTGAGCTGAGAGTACATATAGAGGACTTGATATGTTGAGGAAAATAGAAAATTCAGGGACTGAAGGCCAGGCATGAGTAAGACCCAGGACATTACCCTAACAGATACAAGTATGCAGAGGTAATTTCTCTGAAGGAATGCCTTCCATTATAGTGGATACCAAACAGCATCTCGACAACCATGAACTCCCTAGAACATTCTGGAGACAAGGAAAGGAAAGGAAAATCCTGTCTCAAGTGATTATACATCTGAAGATGGCTAAGAATTGTGTGAATCATATTTTGTGTATCAGTCAGGATAGGAATTTGAAATTTAGATGAATAGAAATTATATAAAAATATATTTACATTTTATTTTACACTAAGTTTTGCAGTCTGAGAAATAGACACTGCCTAACTTTATAGTACTTTTCAACCTTGAGTTTATAGAATTATAGTCTGAATAAGGCTAAGTTTTCTGGTATTAATTATACATCTCCAACTCCTTTATATTTGGTTCTTGTTTTGATGTTTTATTTGTGCATTTTATTATATGCCTCCTATAAAATTCTTTTTTTAAGTATTATAAGTAAAAACAAATTTAGGCACTGGACGCACATCTCTTGCTTAATATGTTGAGCTTTGATATTGCTTTTCACATGAAAATAACCCTTTTAAAATAATTTAGTAAAAAAGAGCCTTCAAAATTGAAAAGATTATACATAATACCAATGCACAGTTGGCTCATATTTGTTTTCCTGACATTTGATGAAAAGTGTATCCCTGACTTAAACAGACTATGTGCACCCCTGTCATCACCTGTCAACTAGCAAACTGGACTTGATTCCTTTTGAGGGATCACAATTAAAAGTGAAAAGATCAAAGGGATATATTACCCTTGAAATGTTATCAGAGGACTCACAACAGTTTGCGGTTAAAAACTCACTTCACCATTAGCAGCGGCAGCAGCAGCAGCAGCAGCACCAAGAATGGACACATCATTAGTGGCCTTCCAGGTTCAAAGACTAGCTGGAAACTCCATTCTGAATGTGAAACAGGCTAATTAAGCCCATTGTTCCCTGGCTGTCATTCTAAGGGACTGCAGCGGTAAAGGCTGTGTGCCCAACTAGTTTGAGCGGCAAACTTGAATCCCCTCCACCTCCCAAATGTGCACATAAAGTGGACTGTCTGCAAAAGGACAGGAGGACAAGATACATCTCTGTGTATAAACATGCTACCACAAAAATGGAGGATTAAAGGCTCATTAAGATGTTGTGAGGAGGATGAAGAGAAACCATTGCTTTTAGGAAAAGCAATGACTCGTACAGGTGTCTTTTGCTAATAGCCTTTATCTAATCAAAGCTTCTTGATGCAGAGGCTATCCACACTGCTGGGGGGCAAGCCATTGTTGTAAAAAGCCTGCACTAAATCGCCATTCCCCTGTGTGAGTGGCCTGCTCAAGCCTGGTCCTTCCACTCTGTGGGGCAGAAACCTCTGCTCTAGCATCAAGACAGGCAGAGCTCTGCCTGCTTCTTTTTGGTGCTGCCACTTCCCAAATCTTGCTGATATTTGTGTCTTTTAATGGCATTGGAATAGGAATATGGGAATACTTTCCTTAACATGCTGTTGTGCTTCAAAACAAGTTTCTTTTGACAGAGTTAAAGGACAATATGTTTAGGGAATGAGATGACATTGCTCTGTTTGCCACGGCAGGACTTTCAAAAGATAAATAGGCACTGCTTGCCCTCCCTGCACGGGATCCTCAGGACCCAAACTTTACACTGTCTTACAAACCTGCTCCTCACTCCCCCCAGAGAAAGGCACTGTGTGTTCCAACGGTGGATCCGCAGGAGCCAAAAGCCACCAGATAACGGTGGGAAAACCAAGACACAGCCTTAGGATTCTTGACTCCCTGTACAGTGTTCTTTTCTCTGCTTCAATGGCATTCTGACTCTCTACTCACCCACCACTATTAACTCTGCCCCCAACTCCTAATCCTCTACCCCTAACCAAGCTGCAGATGTACATATAAACTCTGAGGGAGCTTGCCGAGTTGTTGCTCAATTCTAATGAAAAGATCAGTATTGCCCCACTTAGAGAATTTTTCAAAACTGTCTCTTAGAGTTTGTGGAATATAAAACGCAGCAGCAAAGCAAAATGCCAGCATTAATATGATAAGGCTTTTTGTTGACTGCAGAACGGTTCATTAAAACTTTAAACAGGTGGCAGCCTTGGCAGCCCACTGTGTGTACACTAAGGACAGATTTATTATGCCTTTCATTGCAAAATATTTATGCAGAAACCGACTCAGTGAGATAAACGATCTTATTCATAAGAGCATTCTGTTTGAGGATGCTATGATAAATGCCATATCAATCAAATTATGCAATGAAAACTTATCATCAATTTTATAATCATCATCCATTATCTGTAACATAGGAAACTCTTTTCATTAATTCTCTATGTTAAAATTTCAGAGTCTTCTAGGCAGCTAACAGTGGGGGACAGTACCACAAAATGGGGACTGTAGACACCCAGTTGCTGAGGTTCAGAGAGGGAGCCGGATGTGCTATTTCAAAGCAAACATAATGTGTGGATAGCCTTGGCTCTAACCATCCCCTGTGATGACTGGGGGTAAGAGAAAAGCATGTAAATATCAGAGGCATGTTCAAATACTGCAGTTATTTTTCATCAGGTGAGGTGAGCCACAAGCCAATTGAAGCTCAACATAATGTGAAGCAAAGTACACGCTTCAGAGTCACTATTGAGTCCTTGAATAATTGCAATGACTCCATAAGCTCATTGTTATCACTCTTCTGAGAGCTGCAAGTTTTTACTGGTGGCATCTGGGAAGGTTAGTCTCATCAAGTTGAAATACTACAGGACATTTTCTGCTACAAGGGTATCTAGAAGTGGGTTCCCCAAAGTCCAGGCTCTCACAGAACTTTCCAGATTGTTTTGACCAGTGCTATGTCTGGAGCTTCACACACATTAACCGATGCAACATTCTGCCAGCTACTTTCCCATCATCCCGTGTGTGTCACACAACTGTAGGATGCATGCTGAATCCCACTGTAAGCACACTTTTCTATGGAAAACATTCAGAGCAGACTAGAAAGAGAGTTGTTTCCTATTGGGACACTTGCCTCACTTCTATTGAGGAAACCCTGATACATTCACTACTGCCTTAGCCAAGTATCTCAAGGGCACAGGCATCTTGGTTTTTCAACTGGCTTCTATATTGTACTGTAATTGCCCTCATCTTTCTGTCACATATAGGCTTTTAGTCTTCACTACTGTCAAAGGAAGAAGGCTTTAATTTTTACTTATTTTTTCCTTACCAGAAGTGCTCTCTCCTCCACTACAATAAACTACATCAAGTATCTTTTTCCAATATACTGCTCAAGAACAACCTCTATAACCCTGGTTGGAGCATCATCCCATACACCAAAAGGCTGTAGGTTCAATTCCCAATCAGGGCACACACCTAGGTTGTGGGTTTGATCCCCAGTTGGGGTGCGAATGGGAGGCAACAGGTTGATGTTTTTCTCTTACATTGATCTTTCTCTTTCTCTCTCCCTCCCCTCCCTGATCTCTCTAAAAACCAGAAACATATCCTCAGGTGAGGCTTTAAAAAAATTAAAAAAAATAGCCTCTATGAAGATTTTTCAGGTTCTCTGTTTACAAATTGTTACAGCTGTCTGCTTTGCACCTGCAAAGAGATCTGTACATTTCTAAACGTGGTTATTTTGGGCTTTGTTTTTATCCCTCTCACCCTTTTCGAATTCTCACACAAATAGTAACAAAAAGTCTACCTCAAGGCAGATCCTTCAGGTCAATTCAAGATGGTGTTAAGTCTTGGAATGTGAATATTTAGTTCAATATCCACAGGGTTAATCCTCATACATCCTGCATAGCCAATGCTATGCAGACTGACACCTCTTATATGACAATAAAAGGTGCCCTTAGCTCACTGATTTTCACTATTGTCCTGTCAAAAGAACATAGGACTGGAGTCAGAAAAACTGAGCTCTGATTCCTGCCATCTCTGCGTTTAGTAGTTGTGCAACTGTAAGTTACTTGTGGCCTTAGACAAGGCTCAGCAGGTACATCTATAAAATACACGAAGTGACATTTGCTATGGCAAGCTTAAAGGGAAGCTGACTTAGATAAATTATATACACATTTGTTTAGTAAAGTATAAAGGAAGATATCATTGTTACCATCATATATTAGTCAAAGAGATTTTGCATTAATCTGAGATAAAAGATAAAATAATACAATTTATAAAATGTACTTAAAAAGATGAGTACACCTTTGACAGTAGAAGATGCGTCTCAGTTTAATGTCACAAGGAATTGCTCAACAAGAGTTGAATTTGCGTGCTTTAGAAAGAGAAATAAAACCTGTTACTTCTGCTATAGCAGTGGTTCTTAAAGTGTGGTCATGGTCCCACAGTATCAACAGCATCTGGGAAGAGTATTAGAGATGCAAATTATGGGGCCCTACCCCAGACCTACTGAACCAGCTCTCCAGGTGGTTCTGATGAATGCTAAAGATTGAAAACAACTGCCCTGATCTGTAGTCTGGGGTTTTAGTCTGGATGCCACAAACTTGCTGGGTAAGCCAGGAGCCCAGGCTAGGATAAGACATCGGGAGATTCTGAGCATTAACCACCATAACAAATTATTCCAGATTTCCAGCCAATGCAGATTTCTTATGATGATATTATTTTCATTAAATATGAGCGAAGCAACAAAATGTGATTTTGTAAATTTTTGTAGGTCTTTTTTTCTTAAAGTGTATGTAAATTTACATTTTTTTAAGTGCATTGCCAGACCAGGTAATCACATTTGTGGATTCTAAAACTATGACCCCTGCAGTTATAAGGGAAAAGTCTCTGGCTTTAGGTGAAATGCACCATCCACTCTCAGAGTGACTTAAGGCAAGTCAGCCTTTCAACCCTTAGACATCCCCACTGGTAAAGTGAGATGGTTGTGCTGAAATGCACCCCATGTGCTTTTCCAGCTCTCCCTGTCTGAACTGTAGCTTTCACCCACCCTCCCTCCCTCCCTCCCTCCCTCCCTTCCTTCCTTCCTCTTATCCTAAAAATTACATTCTTACAGTAGAAGGCATAAAGGAAAGTCCAGAGAAAGAAACACTGGCTGAGAAGCACAGGAAAAGAAGACAGTACACAGATGAGTTCCATTGGCCATCCATGAGGCGATTGGTATAAAAATCACCAAAAAATGACTAAAATTCAGCTGTAAAGTAACTATGAAAGAGTACCAAATTTTAAGAATAATGCAACAAACTATGTTCATCCTTTAAGAGAAGCCTGCGAGTGGGGATGCCTTGAGGACTTTCGGTGCTACCATGGAGGGGATGCAGCACTGCCCCAAATGAGGTGAGCACAAGTGCAGATATGGGATCCTTCAAACCCGGGCCACCAAAGGGAGGTACAGTTTGAGCACAAGGAAGGGCGAAGGCAATGCAGCCCCTCCAGATTGAGCATGTTCTGTGTATAAATTCATCTTTATAGTTTTAACGAAAAAAACCTCTTTTTCAGTTTGTTCTATCGAAATCATACCAAAGCCACTGTCTATTTTTGTAAAGGCAAAACTCACACCCCTCTAAGCCTTGAATGGAGAGCGGCACTAAACATCTAAAAAGAATCCAGTGCTCTTAGAGGAAAAATGATGCAAATTCAATGTATTAGTGAAGATAGCATGCTACTTATGGTTGCACAACAAGAAACTACCAGACATGAAGAAAACAAGCACTCGACAGGGGAATTATTTAATTATACGAAGAAGAACAGCCAGCATCTGGATAATAGAATCCAGTATTTTTCATTTCCACTTCCCAAACATTCTTAAATAAAGTTTTTCTCCAGTCCTTGTCCTGACTGATACTCAGCAGAAAATGTTTCCTTGCTGTGGATATATCCACAGAGCCCAACTGGAACCTGGAGTCCGCCTCTCTTTTTTTGTTTGGCACCAAAACTCACTTCTGCAACAGATGGGTCAGCTGACTGGACAGCCAAATTTCATCTGCTGATACACAGCAATAATTAAGCTGGCAATGGGACACGTTCTGCCTAACTAACTGCCAAGGCCAGGCTCTCCAACTCCAACCAAGGGTAGAGTGGATAGGGAGAGAAGACTCAGATGCAGTGGCTCTCCTTAGGTGGTGACCATTGTGACATCTATTGTATCCTATGCCACAACTGAAAGAGTAATGAAGTCCCAGAGAGTTGAGAAACCAGTTGCACACTCCTAAGGGAAAGCTGGACTAAAAGGAAGCACAAGTTAAAAAAGAAATTCACAAACAAGAGAGGTTTGTAGCCAGAAATCGAAAGGTCTCATCCTGCCACAGCATGACTTCATTAAACATCTCCTCTTCCTCGTTCATTCCAACACCACACAGATTTTCTCCCAGTGCTCTTTCTCTCTATGCACAGGACAAAGTATTTTTTAATAGAAATTTGATCCACATGGTTTCTGATTCATTTATACACATTAAAACACATCAGAATAACAGCAGAAAGGCTCCTGATGTGCAAAAAGCTCTTTGAACCTGTTTCCTCATTAGGAATAAAAACTCTATTGTGTTCATATTAAACTCATTCATCTTTTTATAGGTTAAAGTTTTGCTAAAACGCTTGGGTTGCAAAAGGACAGAATAGGTTGAAAATTGGTAACTCTGCTTCTTAAATGAGGAAAAAGCACTTACCTCAGTCAGACCCTAGGTCTTTTGAGGTTTCCCAGCCCCATTTATAGAGACTTTTCTGCATTTGTTCAGTGGTATATTTGCAGCACTTCTCCTTTTGCAGAGGCATTGGCGGGTACTCATTTTTTATAAGCAATCCTACTCTTCATCTACAATTTCCCAGCCTTAGAAGTCAGCATAGTTCTACAGAACTAAGTTCTACAGAAGCTCTGCTTTCAATTACATAAATCTACTGGGGCATATAAAAAGTGGTTTTGGAGACTCTAGAAGAAAAAAAAAGTGTCTTCTTAACAGATGGATGCCCTGTACTCATAATTCAAACATAAAAGGCTGTGCAAAAGCTTGTGTTTATATCTAGCTCCCTGTTTCCTCGTCTACTAGCTTTATTCAATCACTTCTATTCATTCACACATTTGTTAGCTTACTCACATTTTCATTTGACACATATTTATTTGACTGTATATTTGGAGCCAAGTTATGGGAAAACAGAAATTTAAATATCACTTTTCATTTCTTGGAAGGAAACATGCAAACAAACACAACAATATGGTAACATATACAATAGACCTATCGACAAGATATACAGAGAGCACAGCAAACAGACCATGAGTTCCTGGTAAGAAGGGCAGAAAGGCTAGAGAAAGCAAAGCTGGAAAGACAGTAGGCTTTTTCCAGGTGGACAACTAGAAAGGGCAGAGGAGGCATCGAGTGCAAAGGCTGTAAGGCATACAAGAAAAATGTGTTCCTCAAACTAAAAGGAGTTCAATGCTGATGAATATACACAACGTTCAATATACAACATCATCTGAGGATGCCTGAGGCAGAAAAGAAATGATAAAGGGCTCCATATGTCATACAAAACATTTCAGATTTTATCTTGTAGGACGTTTTTTTTTTAATTGGCTATGGCCATTAGAATGACCTAAAGATCTCTAAACATCCACGAAGGCCCTAACCCAAGAGATTTCAACTTCATAGGTCTTGGGTAAAATCTTTTATCTGTATTTTCTTTAAAATCCACAGGCCACATTACATGTCCTTGTTTCAGAACTCCTTTAGGTTCCTAGGAACCACTGAAGGACAGGGAAGGCCTTGATTAGCTTAAGTGTTGATAGGTACCTTTGTGAGGAATGTGAAGGAAGTTTTGCTAGTTATAAAAGAGATTCTAGGCAAGGGATAGTTTAAGGGACAACACAAACCTTCAATCAAGAATAAATGAAGTCCTGAGTTAGGACATGGCAGAAGAAGGTAAGTGGGTTTAAAAGAAATAATGAGAACTAGATCACTAGGAATTGAAGACCTAAAATTACATCATCTCCCTGCTTCCTGCTTTGTTTGCTAGCACCATTTCTGTGAGAAAGGAGAACACAGAAGGAAGGAGATTAAGTGATTAGGTTCAAAATGTAAATTATGTAGGAGTTAAATTAGTCATTAATTTAATATTTCCTAGTGCTTTCTCCTCTGCTATGTTGGTAATTTGGGGGTGGTTTTATTTGAATTGGCTAACATTGCCTTCATTAAGATTTCACAATTCCCAACACTGTGGGTAAGTTGCAATTCTAACAATTTATATTAAGTAAATGTCACATGAAATCACCCCTATCTTCATCTGAAGATCAGAAGGGCACTCAATTGGTAACCTCAGAGAATTTTCCCCACCATCCAATTTTCTCTCTTGCTGCTGGTACTAGGTGCTGTGGTCCATGTTCAGCTTCTTTGCACGGCCAAACATGCATAGTAGTATATTGGATTTAAAAAAGCTGGCTGAGTTACACAACATTTGAGGAGGAGGAATTTTGTTGTGATAGAGTCAGATTTGCAGCCTCCCATGCTAACCCAAATGAAAATTCCTTTCCTCAGCCTCACATCCCTTCTCTCCTCCCTCACTTTTCCTGGTGCCTTTCAAAGTGTAGGTGTCCTGGCATCTATACTGAAATCTCAATAAAAGGTGTTGACATATTTTCTTATACAAGCAGGGAACCTAGCTTGCTAACATCCTGGGTTTGTTTTTCCTGAATTACTAAAAAGATCTGCATATTTGATGGTGTTTTTTTTTCTTATAATATCCTCATGTGCAGAATTAGATGCATTAAAATATTTTTCTATCCTTATATATTCTGTGGAAAGTTCAGTCCACTAAAATATATAATTAGATTGCAATTTCACTTTATCACATAGAAGCCTGTATTTTATATGTTTGAAAGTGCAGGGCCAATGCAACTTATCTTTTTATCCAGGTAGATTATCCAGTGATGGTGTTTTGGTTGTGGTTTTATGTGAGTTGGCTAATAGCACTTACTAAGATTTTGTAATTTCACATATCATGCATGAGAAAGTTATAATTCTAAAAATTTATGTCACATGTATTGCAAGCAGATTGTAACTGCCTACTAATCCTTATATATATAATATATACAAATGTACATTTTTAATTGATCATTATTTATGTTTTTACAGCATTTTTCTCTCATATGATGTCTAGCAAAGTGTAAAGTGTGACTGCCCCAGAGAGACTGGTTTGGGCCTATAGACCAGTCATCATCTCCCACTCTCCAAATAGTATGTGCTCTGAATTTCTAACCGCATGTGCTGCCACGATATGTCAACAGTATGGCCCTGAAACCTAAACCGGTTGTATGGTGTAGCCAGATTAGGGATCAAATTAAAGAAAATTTTCCTCAATTAAAGCAAATCATGTTGTTTCTCTAAAGATTGCCTTGAAAATGAAGACTGAATTTTGAGACAATTTTTCTCTGGGTGTTAGTATAACAAGTGGGATTTGAAGCCTCAATGTTCTTGAATTTTGTGTGCCTAATCATAAATAGGAAGCATGGTCACTGAGCCAGAAGCTCTGACCACCAAGCATTCCAGAGCAAATCCTGTTACTTCATGATGAAATGCAGCTAAAAGAATCATAAGAAAGACATAATATGAGTAGCAATGTTAGAAATTCCATTGCCTAACATAGAATCTCAGTCTAGCCACTTTCAGCACTGATCTTGGTTCAGACAACCAACATCTCCCTCCTTGGACACCACCGGTTTCCTAATTGACCACCTTTACTTTAGTCTCCAACCCTTCCCTTCTTTCCACCAAAACTAGAGTCAGAGTAATCCTTCTGAAGTGTATATCCAGTACTTTAGCTTCCAGCTTAAAACCCTTTCATTACCCTCCATCTTTCTCTGGATCAACTCCTAACTCTTTAACATGGCTTGGATCGCAAGGCCCATCATGAAGGACCACTTTCCACACCCATAGCTTTATTTCCTGAGGCTTCGCCTCTAAAACTCACACAAAACAAGATTTCAATATCCCAGCCTCTTTGCAAGGACCATCATCACCTCTTTTCTCTTTCTAGCTGATGCCCACTCACCTTTTGATCACAGACTAGATGCTATTTCTTCTAGGAAGATGACTTAGCCCCTTTTATGTGCTACTAGAAACTGTAGTTGCCTCTATTTATATAACACTTTGAAAACACAATATAATTGTTTGTGACTTCCCTGTCCTCTTTCATTTTCCCCACCAACTCCTACTGGGTAGTCTGTTTTATTTTCTTAGGTGCTGCTATAGCCAACTCAGTACCTGCACATAGTAAGTTCTCAGTTACTAGTTGTGGAATAAATGAATGAATGCGTAAATGCATGCTTGAATGGGTAAGTGAATGAATAAAGTAAAACTTTATACTGTTTTCTTTTTTTAAATGGTCTTTGATCTGATGACAGAGAAAATTATGAATTAAAAGTCTAGTAAAGGTTTATGAACAAAAGATTAGGGCAAACCAACTGAAATACTGAGGAGAAAATGGGTCAAATGTACTTTAATAGAAAATTCATTACACTCTAACTCCTGTTTGTTTTTTTTTTTTTTTACTATCATGCTGTCAGGAGGTGCCACAAAACTAAAGGGCATCCCAAGAGAGCATCTCAACTAGTGTTTAAATAAACCTTGAGATGTGTAACTTTTACTTGTTTAAAACATTGTTAGGATTTATATTACTTACCCACTTAAGGAAATGTATTTATTTATTTACCCTTACTACAAATAATTTTGGGGTATTACCAAACTCTTTAATAGCAATTTAACTGTGTCTTCCTTTTTCTGAAACAGATGAGAAAAACCAGTAGTTAAATAACTGTTGTAAACCTTAAGAGAATCAGAAAATAAGCCAATATATACTTTAAGAAACTTGTCTGCCTTTCTGGTAAATTTTTATTTGTCTTTATGATTACCTTTGATTCTGCAGGACACTAGGTACAGAAAAGTGGAATTATTAACTGCTTACTAATAGAGAATTCAGAAAGATAATTTACGGATGTTAAGGGAAGAACAGAAAATAATTGGCAAAGCTAGGCAGAATCTGTATATTTGATAAACTTTCATATACCTTGTAGTTGCTGAAAATTTGCCAGATTAGAGTGATACACTAACGGAAGACCACGTGATGATTTAATAGGCAAGCTGCAATAGATTAGCATCTATGGGCTATTCCCTTTTGATCACCAGAGAAAAAGAGTCTGGCAATAGCGTTGCCCTGCTCCTTCACTGTTCTCTAGAAAGATTCATTCCCCAATACCCATTTTTAGTTAACTGTACTGCTATCCTCGTTTTCTGATTATTAGCCAGTCACAATCTGTATTTTGTATTTCTGACATTATCTATTCATCACCTTCAATTCCAGGGAGATGCACCCACACATTAATTTTGTTATAAAACTTGTTTACAGTGAAATCCATGTATGTTCCTAATGACTATTCTAGGTTTGCAGCAATTGTCCTTGTAATGTTTCTGATCAAATGTCTGAATTTAGATATCTTAGCAAGAAGTAAGAACATAGCCCTGGCTGATGTGAATCAGTGGATTGAGAGCCAGCCTGCAAAACAAAGGGTCGCTGGTTCAATTTCTAGTCAGGGCACATTCCTGGGTTTCAGGCCAAGGCCCCAAGTAGGGGGCACATGAGAGGAAACCATACATTGATGTTTCTTTCCCTCTCTTCCTCTCTCACTTCCCCTCTGTCTAAAAATAAATAAATAAATAAATAAATAAATAAACAATCTTTAAAAAAAAGAAGTAAGAAAATAGAAGCCACCTGCATCACAGCATTTGTCTAGGACTGTTTCTATTTCTGAAGTCTTAATAAAAGTGAATATGAACTAAATCTATCAAAATACCAAATGGAGCAGAAATTGAAACTCTAAAAATAACACTGAGGATTATGTCTACCAACAGATTTCTAAAGAATCCCTATGTACAGATTGTCTTTTAATTGATTCAGCCAAATCCTCTCCCTTTGATGAGTCTCATCATATCACTCCTTGTGCCCTGGATATCTGGTTTATTGAAATGAGTAGCGCCCTTGCTGGCATAGCTCAGTGGATTGAGTGCGGGCTGCAAATCAAGGGGTTGCCAGTTCGATTCTGGTCAGGGCATATGCCTGGGTTGCAGGCCAGGTCCCCAGTGGGAGCCACTTGAGAGACAACCACACACTGCTGTTTCTCTCCCTCTCTTTCTCCCTCCCTTCCCCCCCTCTAAAAATAAATAAATTAAATCTTTAAAAAAAAAGAAATGAGTAGCTGTGAGTTCATTATTCTGTTTTGTTATAGTTACATGGAAGATGCATTCTAAAGATACTTTAACAAAGTATTTCAAGAAATGAACTGACATTTTGGAAATAATAAACACCAGGAAATACTGAGCAGCATTAACTCAAGTATGAGGATTACTTTAATCACTAGCATCTATATTTTTCTTGCTTCATGGCTGCTAAGCAGTTCTCACATATTTGCTGATTGGCTCCTTGCCCTTGAAAAGGGAATGTGTAGAGGGAGAAAATGACAGGGACAGTCACAACTTGGAAGTTAATTCAGAAATTCAATTTTAGGCACTCAACTGCAAAGTTAACAGTCTAAAATCTTAGTTTAAGCACATCCCATTTTTTCCACATAACCCGCCAAGCTTGGGAGAGAAGTAATAAAGCCAACTTCCCGTACCAACCAGTCACGCTGTCTTGTAGCTGCTGCTTAGCCACAAGCATTCTAGACTTAAAGGAGAAAGGAAACTATTTTGAAGAACTAACAGGTGAAAAGAACCAATTATTTCTAGGGGTAGTGTGAAAATATCTTCCAAGTTACCAGAAATGCTGTTTGGAGAAGAGTGGTGTACTAACCCTAGATCCTAAACAGGAAAAGAATGTCAAATGGAAGGATCCCTAATATAATCTATTTTTATAGTGTGCTTCTAGCAAGAAATTTTTCTCTCTATAAGGATCAGACTGAGAGAAAAAAAACTAGATTGTATTAGGAAACATATTAATTATAACCTTTGTATTTGAGCTATGAAATGAGTTTATCCAAATAATTGGACAAAATTTTCTGAGAGTAAAATTATATCATTTTAAATACTGTAACAGAACTGGCAGAGAAAAAATATTAATAGGGCCCCACATTAATAATTTTTATATACCTGAAACACTGAAACCTATATAAAGACCTATTGAAGACACCATGTAAATATACAAGTTTTAAAACGGATTAATGCTAATCTCATTTTTTTACTTCATGATATTTTAATATTTGAAATTAGTCTCTTAAAAACCTAATAGGCTCCTCAATGAGACAGAATTCCTGATTTCACTTCCCTAAACTACTCAACTAGTCACCTCCTCATTCTGTTACTGTCGTCTGCATCCTTCCAGCTGCTTGGGCCAAAAACCTGGGTCCATAGTTTCTTCACCTCAGCATTGTTGATATTTGGGGCTGAGTAATTCTTTGTTAGAGACAGCTGTCCTATGCATCACAGGATGCTTAGCAGCATCTCTGGCCTCTGTCAACTAGATACATATAGCACCTTCCCAAGCTGTGACAACCTAATATATCTCCAGACATTGTCAAATGTTTCCTGGGATCTAAAATCATCCTGAGCTGAGACCCACTGCCTTAGAGCCAGGATTAATTTGGCTCTCTCTCACATCCCACATAAATCTCGTGGCAAATCCTATTGGCTCCTCTTCAAAGCACCAAAAATACAAGCACTTTGTATACCTTCACTGCTGCTGCCTTGTTCCAAGCGACCATCGTTCAAATCCTAGATGACTCCAAGGGCCTACTAACCTATCTCCTTGCTTCCACCCTTGGCCACTTACATTCTATTCCCAAAACACCAGGCAGACAAATACTACTAAAATGTTATCAACTTCTCTGCACAAAATCTCCCAATGGTTTATGTCTCGAAAGAGCAAAAGGCGAAGTTTTTAAATTGGCCTTTCTGATGTTATCTCATTCTACTCTAACAACACTGGCCTTCTTGCCCTTCCTGTTGTACTTCAGGCATGATCCTGCCTCAGGGCCTCCCCACCTGCTCTTTCCTCTGCCTGGCAGGCTCATTCCAAGTCTTCGTTCACATTACCACTCAGGGAGGCCATCCCTGCCAACTGGATTTACAAGGACATGTCCCTCTGCCCTCATTCTCCATCCCTTGCCTTGAATATTTCTCTCCAAAGTACTTATCATGTTATTATATCATTATCTTGGTTATTTTGCTTATTGCCTGGTTCTTCCCACTAGGTTTTATGCTCCATGATGACAGTACTTTCTGTCTATTATTTTCACTAATTCATCCTCAGGGTCAAAAACAATAGTTACTGAAAATTATTGAGAGACTGTCAATCGAAATGCATTAAATAAATGGCTTCTCTAGGGTTACTACTGGATACTATCAAGGCGATTTGGGGGGATTTAAAAAAACATTTATTTACATTTGGCTATTCAATTTGGGGAATTAAAATATAAATACCCTGTTTGTGATCAGTGTGTTTTCAAAATCTTGAAACTATTTTGAGGTCTTAGGAACAACTTTTTTTAGCGCTCCTGAATTCGACAAGCAAGGTATATGAATTGTTGCCCTCACACAAATCTGAGAAAACCTTTTTCAGATTATATTACTCTTGTTAGTTAAAACTACATTAATCTTTAGCAAACACCATTTAGTCAAAATTGAATCTTAGTATTTTTAACACAATCTAGAGCCACAATTTTTTTCATTACTTCATTCAACCTAAAGCAACTTTTAAACCTCAACTATGTACAAAGTATAATGCTTGATGTTGCCAAATAATTCATCTTATAATTTGAGAAAATCCAACTTTAATTTTCCAAGTTTTTTCCCTTCTTTTTTTGCCTTGGGTAACCTGAGCTGGCAGCAATGTGATCAACACTTATTACCCTGGGACCATTTCTTCTCTCATTAACTTTTTTTCCAAATCAGAATGAACACATGCTCAGAAAATATCTTCAATCGCTTGAATGTGGAAAGCACTCGAGAACAGTTTAATTTTTCATGTCGTTCGTTTATGGGAGAATGTATTTATGTTTAATTAGTTTTACTCTTAATTTCCCTTTGGGAATGCCACATATGAGAGGCTAAAGGGCTTGGATTTCACTGCTTACCTCACTGGTTGGGTGGGCCTGTCTCCCGTGTGCTTGCCAACACCACACT
>PVKM010006251.1:0-44861 GCA_004027735.1 Carollia perspicillata
GGGCGGATTCTGTGGGCTGGCCCACTGAGGCGCTGCCAGGCAGAGACCCCCTGGAGACTGGGAAGAATGAAGAGAAGCGGCAAAGTCCCGTGACCACAGTGGGGAAGGTTGGCTCTTGAAGCCACATACTGCAGACGGTCGGATCTTGTGGGGTGCTCTGGCGGAGGCCGAAGTGGCAGATCCCTGACTGGCAATCAAAGTCGGTCTCCTTGTCCACCCAGGGATTCTGTAAGCTACCTAGTATTGTATAATGCAGCAATTTCAGCTTTTATTAGTCTTCTCAAGCTGCCATTACAAAATGCCATAGACTGGGTGACTGAATCAGCAGACATTTATTTTCTCACCGTCGTGGAGGCTGGGAAGTCCCAGGTCAAGGTCCGGCAGGGTGGGTTCCTGGTGGGGTCTCTCTTTCTGGCTTGCAGGGACCTTTCTCTTGCTGTCTCACCTGGCAGAGAGAGGGAGCAAACTCTGGGGTCTCTTCTTATAAGGGCACGAATCCTATCAGATCATGGCCCTACTGTTATGGCCTTCATCACATCTGTAAAGACCTCATCTCCAAACACAGTCACATCGAAGGTTAGGGCTTCAATATCAGGATATTGGGGTCCCACAATTAAGCCCTTAGAATGGGCTTTGGTTTCAGCAAGGAAATTATTAGAATGGGTTTTGGTTTCAGCAAGGAAATTATTAGAATGGGTTTTGGTTTCAGCAAGGAAGAAACTTGACCCAAGAACTGGATGCTATGATCTTCTCACTAAATTTAACTTGATTCTTTTCTATCAATGGTAAGTCTACTAATATCCCTGAATAGTAAGGTTAGAAACAAAATAGAAGTTGAGATTTCCTGTTTCCTCTCCTTTTTGAGTTAATACGCAGTTTAAAAATTTTAATAAAAAGTATTGGGATACAATTTGCTTACAATGAAATTGACACAATGCACTCATTTTAAACATATGGCATAATAAGTTTGTCCCATGAATAAGCCTATATAACCACCATAAAACATTAGATATGGAACATTTCTCTTATTCCAGAACATTTCCTTATGTCCTTTCTCAGTGATGAGTAAATTTATAAACTTAAGGTATAGGTTGGACCATAACTCACCCAGGCTACCTACCCCTCATCTAATTTCTGTCATTCTAGTACAGTTTTGCCTCTTCTACCTGCTCCATAGCTTTATCCACACTTGCTATAAAGTCAGTCTTATACTTTCAGCCATTCTAGTGGGCACGTGGTGATATCCTACTATGGTTTTAATTTGCATTTCCTTGGTGGCTAATGATGTTGATGATCTCAAACACTGTATGTGAGTGTATGATCTTAAACTCTATTTATTTCATATGTTTCCTATAGCTGCATATATAACCTAATATCTTCTTTTTTTACTTTTATTTTTTATGTTTATCCCCTCCTCTGGCCTTATCACATCTTAGGTGACACAGCCTTCTTTCCTATGTGTTCTCGTTCATGTGTAAGCCTTGCATTTATTATTCATAACTTTTTCAATTGGAGCTTATTAGAAAGGTTCTCTCTATGCCACATTGATTCCTGAAAGTGCCTGTTCATTGGCTTCCTCGAAGTGTAGTTTTCAAAAGGAGGCCGAATCGCCTTTGAAATGATCTCCGTACTTTGTGGAATCATCATAGAAGCTGTTGCTTTTTTCTAATTTTTTTGAAATTTGCCTTGTAAGTTTATAAACTTAAGGCATAAGTCGGATGATAACATTATGATTTTACATTTACTCAATTATTTACAGCCCCCCCCACCCAAGAAAAATGTGCGTGTATTCAGAGCCAGGCATCATTCCAGACTCCTCTGGGAAGAGGAGGCAGGCATCACTGAAACAATCGGATAGACATTTAGATTTTGATTTTAGAATCTAAGTTTGGGTTTAGACTCTGAGATAGGGTGCCTTGAGGATGTGTAACCGGAAGGTCCAACACAGGAGAGGCGGTGCCCCGAGTTCAGGGAAGAGTTTGAAGAGGAACTAACATTTGAGATAATCAAATCTGAGAAGGATGAACCCGATAAACAGAAGGGAGAGGAGGTTAAGCCCTCATCCAGAGGGAGCACAGCCTGTTTGAGAAGCTGAAGAAGGTCAGCATGACTGCAGTTAGAAATCAAGACACACGCCAGCGTTAGTCTCGCTCTTCTGTGCTTGGCAGTCTCGCTTTCGCCTCCAGTTCTCTGCCGAAATCGCTTCTGCCAAGGTCAATGGCGACCTTCTCACTGTGAAATCCGCTGGGTGCTTTCCATTCTTCTTACTACTTGGACTCTTTCCAGTACTTACCACTCCCCCCATTATGAAACTTCTACCTTGATTTTCAAGTGCCCACCCTCCCCCCATTATCCTGATTCTTCTCAATCTACTCTTCTTTTGCGTGACATACGAGCCTCCCGGATTTGGGCCATTGATTGTCTTTTCAGTGCTCTCCCTGTCCCCATGTGGCCACGAGTTATGTCATCGCGTGTGATATTCATCCCACAGGAACGTGCTGCTCTTTGCTTCAGTTATTGCCGTGATGGAAACGGGTCTTCAAGATTGTAGAACTCGTTGTATATCCAAGTTTCAGTTGGGTAAATAGGTCTTGCCTCCTATTTTATGTTTCTAACTTAAGTAGACCTTGCTACTCAAAATGTTGCCACTATTGTTTACTTATAATGTCCCCAGGCACTGTACTAGGTGCTTTGGGACAAGACACTGATGTTTTCTGCTATAATTGTGCTTCTGGGCCCAGCTCACGGGTCAGTTTATCCAGGAAACCTTTTCTGAACCAGGTACTCTTATTATGAATCCTCAGAGTATGATGTGCTTTCTCCTTGCATGTTTTATACCATATTGTAAGCTTTCGTTTACTTTTTAATCTTCCTTTCCAGATTGTGAACCACCTCCATACAAATCCATACCGCCTAATTCAGCATCTGCATGGGGCAGGCACCTAAAACACATACACACACACACACACACACACACACACACGACCATCATCTTCATTCACAGATTCCATATTTGCAACCTTTCATAATCATTTCACTTTATTTGTGACACTGAAATCAATACTCAATGTACTTCTGCAGTCAATTCACAGACACGTGCAGGGTGGCAAAAATTTGAGTTGCCTGATATGCACACTCTCAGCCGAGGTTGGCCAAGGAGATACACTGCCCCTTTCTTCCAGGTCTTGCACTGTAAACAAGTGTCCTTTTTACAGTAGTTGGGGGTAGGGGCTTCAATATATGAATGTGGGGGGAACATAGTTCAGTATATCGCAAATAGTGGTGTCCTAGGGGACAGAAGGGAGCAATTTGGAGTACTCTGTCATTCGATACTTGAAGTGGCAAATTGCTATTTAAAGGTACACTTATGTAATGGAATACTACACAGCAGTAAAAAAGAAGGAACTCTTACCTTTTGTGACAGCATGGATGGACCTAGAGACTATTATGCTAAGTGAAATAATCTAGTCAGTGAAAGACAAATCCCATGTGATCTTACTTATATGTGGAATCTAACAAGCAAAATAAACTAATGAGCAAAACAAAATTGGAGGCATCAAGACATGGAACAGACTGACAACTGTAAGAGGGCAGTGAAGAGGTGGGCACTGGTTGAAAGAAGGTGAAAGGATTAGCCAAAGAACAAAAATGCATAGCCTGTGGACATGGACAACAGTGTGGGGTTGCCTGAGGGATTGGGGGGTGCTGGGTAGAGCAGAGCCATAGGGGAAAATTGAGACAACGGTAATAGCATAAACAATAAAATATGATTTAAATAATGCAAAAAAATAAAGGTGAAATTGGCTAAATTAAAAAATGTATTGACATACTCTAAGGAATCTACTAAAACGTTTTGAGAGACGTGGTTTTTCATTTTGAACTTCAGTGTTCAAACAATACAGTTTCTTTCAACTTTGTCTCCCCATGGGACTAAATGTATTCTCACTTCTATTTTTTAATTTTTTAAATTAAAGTTTGCATTTAATGTTATTTTATATTATTTTCAGGTGTAAAGCATATACTTTACACAGTGGAATCTGCTAAAATTTTTAAAAATACAATTGATATACTGGGAAAAGTGATGAAGTGGAATCATATAAAAAAGCTCAGTTAAAAAAGAGAAGGTGGGGAAAAGAAAGGAAACAAGATAAAGAATAACCTACCAGGACTAGAACAGTTACAAACATGATAGATGTTAATCCAATTTTATCAATAATCACTTTAGATCTGAAAGTCTTTTTGGCTGATAAAGAGAGATTGTCATAGTGAATAAAAATATAAGGTACAACTATGTGTTGTCTACTTGGATAATATTTTAAATGTAAAGACCCAGATAGGTTAAAAGCAAAACAAACAAACAAACAAACAAACAAACAAAGCAGGAAAATGTACCAGGCCAACACGTGCTCTATCTATGGCAGGAGGAAAGAAGTGAAATCAGGTTTTCCTGCTGTTTGGTTTTATCATCTGAAAGTTCAAAGAGAATCAAGCATGCACCACCATCGTAATGCTGAAAGGAACAGAGTAACTGCCAGTTTTAGCATTCATGAACAGTTGGCGGGACAGCGATTTCTTAACTGCAATTAAAAGCCAAACATCAAAATACATTAGATTAATTCCTCAGAGAGTTACCGACAATTCGTGTGCAGTGATAAGGGGAAGAATGAAAGAAGACTAATGTGACAAGCAGAGAAAAAAAATAATCTTGAAGTTGACTGCTTAATTTGCTCCTTCTTTCACTCTCTTCAAGGCGGCTGCGTTAGTCGTGAGGCTTCCCCTTTAGAATTAATGACTTCCTAGAGTGACTCTACGCAAAGCGGAGTCACCGTACAGCATCGGTAATCACGAAGGCGTTCATTCTGCATCTCCGCGAAGCTGGTGAACACGCCCCCACCTGACATGCCGTTCTTTCTCACGACACTCTGCTGATGGGGACTTCAGAGTGCCACCCACCGATTACTCCTCTCTTTGTCCTGTCAAGACACGGTGTGGAAAAGATGACAGATCGCTAAGTGCCTTTGTGGAAATAACAAGGCAAATACACTATTTTTAAAATTTTCCCGGAGAAAAAACAAAAGAGCATGTCCTCTGCCATCTCTCCATTTATAATCTCACAACGCCTACCCTGCTAAAGCATATTTTATTAAAATGAGTCCTTTTAGAGGAAATGAGGCACATATTTTTCACGTTGACTTTAATACATAACTCCCTTGAAGTGACATTTTAAAGATTAGGAGAATGTGTTCTCTGGCCGAGTACATTTGGGAAAACGGACTGACTGGTTAGTCGGTTTATAAGAACACTGGGTCAGGTACCTGCAGCTCGAGGTTGCAGGACAGTTGACTCCTACCACCTGTTTATACCTGTTTAGTTGGAATTCTACATGTCTGGAAGAACATCAAAGAACATTTTAGACACGCAACATACTTTGTTGTTTTCTGTGTATGTATCGTTAGTGCGCAAGGACTCAGAAGGCCTCTGGGTCCTTGCGCCCTGTAGGTAAATAACTGTGACTGCACCCGGGAGGCTGGCCTGCCTTACCACGCACTTTCTCTTCCCCAGAGTGAAGAGGATCCGGCAGAGACATCTGGTGATGAGATAAGCATATATATAAGACACACACGCACACAGATGTGTGTGTATGTTTTGAAAATAGTTTAATGTCTCATGTTGTTCAGGTTAGCCTTATTGCTATAGAATACCTTAATTCTGGCCTCTTTTGGGTCTGTCGTTGGCCAAGCAGTGCTTGGTAAATATAACCTGCCTCTAAACATCCAACAATAATCGGAGAAGTTTCTTTTCACTCCCCTTTTCTAGGGGAACTATAAGCAAATGGACAAGTTGTCATCCTGCGTGGTGCTTTTTATTGCAAAAGTGCCCTCGCAGACTTCTGCAGGCTGCCCTGCGTCACCTCATGTCGGGGCGAGTGACCTGTAAAATTTTCTAGGGTCTCAAGAGCCAAAACTGTGATATGAAAACAATGTATTATTCAATGGGCGATTTGATGTGAGAGCAGCATCTGTACATTTGCAAACACCGACAAAGGTGAAAAGCAAGTGAGAAGGGAGCTCCGAGTCTACAAGCAATTACATTTGCACCCACATGGAATTGACAATCTCGACTGAGGTCCTGTTGGTGTTAAAGGTGGCTAACTCTATTACGAGAATTCAGGGTTACTGTCCTGCCTTCTGCTCGAGGCAGGAACATTTGGATTGTAAGAAAAGCAGTTACTTATGTCACATAACTCTCGGACCTCACTATTTGTTTAATCCTTTCTTTATGAAACTGTGCTGGTTTTAACTTACCGAGAATCCAAGAGGCATCAAAAAGAGAGCGTCCTTTATCATTCCACAGAAGCATAACAAAAGTTCGAGCGTATGTTACATTTAATTGGCCTTTAAAAGGTAAACCTCAAGTACAAGCTAAGCCTTGGCCATCTTTGTAGTACCAGAAAGTAAAGAAGTTCTCAAAAAACAAAACAAAATGAAACAAAAGAATGGGTATATGTCAAAGGGACACAAAAGCCCACTGAAAGAGCACCTATGGGCCACGGGTGGAACAGTCTGAGTGACGAAACAGATGATATACTATCGGATTATAACCCAAAGCATAAAATCAATAAACACATGTCCATACCGACATAAATAAATGATTAAAGATAAATAAATGGGGGAGAAGTTACAGAAGAATTCCAAATAATATATGTAGTTATTTTGCTTTATAGAAGGTAAAGCTTAATTCTCCCCACTCGATCCTTGCTCACATGGGTTAAACTCTGTGACTTGATTCCACAGAATGGAGAAGGGGAAGGGAAATGATAGTAATCCAGAGTGGGGAAACCTAGCAAAAACAACTGTAAACCAGTGATGAAAGTGAACACCCCCGAGGACGTCATGTGGGTATTACACACCCCTGCTTTGTCGTGAGTCAGACTTACTATTTCTGTGAATAACGTGACCACCATGCCATTAAATATCCTGCAAATGAAAAGACACATTTCTAAAAAAGAAGTCTTTCAAATGCGAAGCACTGGTGTGGCAAATGCCAGGTCTGAAACAAATCCACATATCTGGATGTCAGCGATGCTACAGAGTGCGGGGTGCTTTTCCTACGGTTTGTAGTTAAGGTAAGTGGTCTAACCCGGGCTATTGGTCATGCTTCCACAAAGTATCACTGACCTTCAGTTGAATATCAGTTGATACCACCTTGCTTCCCTAACGCTAAGTTTGCTTTACTGATAACCAGTCGGGATTTAACCACTGAGCCAGATTAGTTAGCTTTCCTTATGTTTCCCATATTGTAACTGAAAGTACGTGAGTCAGAGTTTTTGAGGACACAGTATACTTTGTAGAAGTTTATTTTAAATTAAAAGTGTGGAAGCACTCATCACGGTCCTTTGCTACTGCTCAGCTCAAAGATGGACCACTAAGGCTTCATGAAGCAGTCTGATGAAGCTCCTGTGAAGGTAGGATTTGTCTTCAAGTGGGTGAATGACTCAGGGCAGAATTTGAGGATTATTATGGTGTTGGCTAAGGAAGTGGGGGTGGCTTAAGGTATGGCTAGCAAGCAGCCCATAAAGAAAATCCATCGTTCAGTTTCTGTGAGTGAAACTTACAGAACTGTGGAAATAAAGGGGTCAGTTAAATACTTAGAAACAAGTGCGCAGTGCTCAGGGAAAAGAAAATCTATTTTTTGACAGCATATTTATAACTATAAAGCACCACAGATAGCCTTGCAGCTGTTCGAGAGACATCATTGGTACTTCATTGATTACACTGTGAAACCTCTGTGGGCTCATCATGCACTCAGCTCTGCCCACTGCTTCGATCCGGATGAGTTATGAAAGACTACACAGTAAATGCTACATATGTTTTTACTAGTGGAAAGACTACAGTTACCTAAAGTAATCAATTTGGAGCTACTAAAAAATGGCCAGAAATTGCTATGAGAATTTTTTTATATGGGAGTGTAAGACTTTGAAGACTATACATTTGTAGAATAATATACTTCTTTGGTTCGCAGGCCCATGCTCTCAATCCACTGAGCTACACCAGCCAGGGCTTGAATAATATACTTCTTTTTAAGTAATTATAGAGTGATGCTGTTACCGGGGAGAGCCAAATAAATAATACCATGAGTCACGCTCGTATTAATTGTCCTAGTTGATGAAACTTAAACCAAGTCCCTTTAAGGATGTCTCCTTAACTTATTATTTGTGAGAACACCAGTTTTTAACTCTATGGAATATCTGGTTTTTCTATAGGTATATTTAGCCAAAGTATCCTTTATTTTCAAAGATGAAGCCTTGAATTTAGCTTTAAGGCAACAATAAGCTCTCAGGTTGCCTTAAAGCTAAATTCAGGTGGAAAAAAAGCAACTAAAAAACCTTACTTTTTAAGTGATTTAGGCTGATAGGAAAAAAGTCTGTTATTTTAGGAGTAAACCTTTGAAGTATATATGCTAAACCCATGGCTAAAAAATGTTCTCCTGTGGAATATTATGGAACTAAATAAAACTTACTGGTGACCTTTCTCTGTTCATTTTCCCTCTCAGAGGGCACGCTGTCCATCGGCGACATTCATTGAGTGCCCTCTATTCTCCAAGTTCTTCTGTCGAAACCTATGTTGTTTGAATGACCTGAAAAGAGTAGAGAAAAATTTTGCCTTCAAAAGAGAATTAGTGTCTAAATTCTATTTTTTATTTTTTTTAATGCTATAGGTTCCATTATTTATGGAATGCCTATTTCAGTCTCCGGTCCATCTTTCTGAAAATCGAGAACAGGCTATCGCAATTTTGGTACTATTGATATTTTGGGCCAGATAATTCTTTTGTTTCGGGGCCTGTCTTGTGCATTGTAGGATGAGGTGGTGTGATGGTTACCTTTGGGTGTTAGCTCAGCTGGTCACATATTGTTCTGGGTGTTTCCATGATGGCGTTGTACTGGTGAGATTCACATGAAGTCAGTGAACTTTAAGTAGAGCAGATTGCTCTTCATAATGTGGACTGATCTCCACCAGTCAGTAGTTGAAGGCCTGACCAGCATAAAGAATGATCTCCTTTGAGCAAAAAGATTTTTTTTTCATCAAATTGCCTTTGGGCATGAACTACAACCCTTCCCTGAGTCTCCAGACTGCCAGCCTACCCCATCAAATTTGGACTTACCAAGGCTCCACAATTATGGAAACCGATTTCTTAAAATAAACCTCTCTTACTCTGTATGTGTATATACATATCCTGTTGGTGCTGCCCCTGAGGAGAACACTGAACAATACAGAATTTGGTACCAAGAAGCGAAGAGCTGCTATAACAAACACCTACAAATGAACATAGCCCACCTCTCGGGCACCTTCCCACTAGAGCCTAGTAGCTTCTCTCCCCCTGCACCCCAGCTCCACCTCCTAGTCGTGACAAACAAAAAATGTCTTCAGCTATGGTGAAGTATTGTTGAGGGCACAAAATCATCCTGGGTTGAGAACCTTGCTTTAACCATACACAACCACAAAACATGGTAACACGGGTGACTCTGCTTTGAAACTCCGTGGTTCGGCACTGGTGACACTATCTTTTTCATGTCTCTTCCAAACCCTCCAACTGTTCCATGAAATGGTTCAATGTAGACACTCCTGAGGGGTCTTTCTGCTGCTTTCTTTTCTCTTTATCTAAAAGTTTTGTCTTTAATATTCTCATCCATATTTAAAGGGCTGCTTCCAAAAAAAAAATCGCTGAAATTCACATGTAATCTCACTTGTCCTGACCTCTTTCCCGATCCCCAAATCTGAATTTCCCACTGGCCAGTTTTCCAAACAGTTCTCCCTGAACTCTGCACCTGAATATTATACCACTACGACAAACTCAGTGTACCAAAAACTGAACACAGGGCTTCCTCAAAACTGTCCCATCTGTGTTCCCCATTCAGTTACACTCTTCACTTCTCCTCAAGAGCCCTTTTGTGTGCCGCAGGATTTTGTGGTTTAGCATAAAGTCACCAAACAGACTTAATGTGATATGATAAGCACAGCAATAAAAATAAAGGTCTTCTATGGGATGTCAGAGGAGGAAACTTTGTACAGCCAGAGAGGTCAGGAAAGGCTGCCTGGAAGAGGTGAGGCATGGGCTGAGCCTGCAAGGGGAAGCTCAAGTGAGGTGAAGAAGAGACGATACAAAGGTCAGGCTGGTAAAATATTACAGATAGTAGCAATAGGTAGAGAGGAATAACAGAAAATACCTAACTTGATTTTTGCCGATTTAAGTCAGGCAAAGGTGAATATGTCTTGAGCATCCTTAATTCGGAACATGTGCATTAATAATACTTGGATGTAAGGGAATTAATCAGCAACAAACTCTGCTGGTTACTTCAGTGAAACTCAGCTCCAAGAAGGCTCCGTCTTCGTGTTAGGGGAGAGAGCAGAGCTCCTGCAGCTGGCCGGCATGTTATAGAACATCCATTTCTTTGCAACTCTCAAACAAGCTCTAAGATTTTTTTCCCTCCTTTTTCAATGGTCAATAGTTATATGAAAAGAGTCTCAATGTCACTAATTATCAGAGAGTTATAAATTAAACCACAATGAGATATCACCTCACCTCTGTCAGAATGGCTATCATCAGCAAATCAAGAAACAACAAATGTTGGACAGGATGTGAAGAGAAGGGAACCCTCTTGTACTGGTGGTGGGACTGCAGACTGGGGCAGCCACTGTGGAAAACAGTATAGAGGGTCCTCAAAAAAGTGAAAAATAGAACTCTCTTATGACCCAGGAGTCTGGGTATTTATCTGAAGAAATCCCAAACACTAATTTGAAAAGATAGATGCATCCTTATGTTCACTGCAGCATTATTTACAATAGCCAAGATGTGGAAGCAGCCCAAGTGTCCATCAACAGATGAGTGAATAACAAAGTACACATATACAACAGAATATTAAAAAAGAACAAAACCTTACCATTTCTGATAACACGGATGGACCTAGGGGGCATTATGCTAAGTAAAATAAGTCAGACGGGGAAAGACAAATACCATATGGTTCCACTTCTATGTGGAATCTAAAGAACAACATAAATGAAGAAACGAAGCAGAAGCAGATTCACAGACACAGAGAAGAAACTGATGGTTGCCAGATGGAAGGAGGCTTGGGGGCCCGCCCGGAAAAGGTGGAAGGATTGGGAAGTGCAAACTGGCGGTTACAAAATAGTCACGGGGACGTGAAGTGCAGCATAGGGAATACAGTCAGCAATACTGTAATAGCTACGTGTGGTGCCGGGTGGGTACTGGAACTATTGGGAGGGTCATGTTGTAACTTACATAAATGTGCAACCACTCTATTACACGCACGAAATGAATATAACATCATATTAAATCTCAATTGTAATTGGAAAATAAAATAAAATAAAATAAATTTGAGCATCACCTTAGAAACCTGGAGGCAGAGGTCCCATTATTTCCCATGTCTTCCTTCTGCAGGAGAAAAGGGAACTAAAGATCCAATTTGCTGCTGGGGTACATGTAGTGTGAACATGAGTGAGATACCTGAATTTTTGTTGACTGTTTAAATACTGGTGGTAACTTGATTTTTCATAGGTATATCTGAAGTGCCGAACTTTATATTAGTAAGAAAAAATAATCTAAGGCAAGCATTTTCCTAAATGCCAGCTTTAATAATTTTTTCATTAACGTGCATCCCAATCGTTTTCAAGAGTAGACATGAGCTCATGAGGGAAAGGACAACGAGAAGCGTGGGTCAATTCTCAAGTCACAGATCATGACAAGCAAAATTAGATGGAGAAAGGAAATCAATCCCACCAAATGGAAAGGGCAAAGGAGGAGTTAAAGTAAATGAATCATTATCCACAAGAATTCAATTTCTCCACATTCGTGAGCTCAAATTTGAAAAAGTCCTCAATGCATTGTTGGTGATGAAATATTATCAGTGGATTTGTACCCAGCCTCCGAGACAATGACCCATCGCTGCTTGGCTTGGCTTGGCTTTGCGGGGAGAGGAACGGAAAAGTTCCAAGGGAGAATCTCTTATATAACTTAATTTTTCCTCTCACTTAAGGTCACAGAGTCTGAGGTGGGGCAGCGCTCAGGTGGGTTTGTGAATTTTGTTTAGCTGTCTCAAACACCAGGCTGTGCAGCGTACAAACACGCTCAGGTTCGAAGGAAGAGACCACTCTGGAGTCGGAGCATCAGCGCTGAAGACCCCGAGCTGCCTGGGGAGACATACTCATCTTCTTGGAGCCCCATCCTCCTCCACACCCCGAGACTGCCGACCGGCTTCTTCTTCAGGTTCTTCTGCTAAAATTCTAGGAGGTAGGAGGTGACCCCGTCAATTTCTCCATTGACTACATGGAAGAATGTACACACTTCCTTAAGAAAAGTAATGTTTCAGCTTTAAACTGTTACCTCCTAGAAATTGGAGGGAAAATTAAATAAAAGCGAGGATCCAGAAAACTTACCAAAGTTGACTACCTGGGTAAAGTTTACTCCGGCTTTTGGAAATCTAGTTAGAATTCAGAGTTGTGTGTTTTGTAATAGAAGTTTATCTGTGTGAATCAGGCTCCTCCAGAGAAACGGAACCAACAGGGTGTGTGCAGGTGGACTCACGTGTTGTACCATCTGAAGGGCGAGTCGAAAACGGTCTGATCATGTATCCAGACAAGCCACCATTAGAGTTTCTTGTTGTGTCAGTGCTCAGTCTGTAGGGAAGTCCCTCTGGGTCTGGTGGCCTGCTGTCATGTCACTAGATGGGAAGCCATGAACGGTTCAGTTGGATGTCTTTCTTAGAAGTGATTTATCAGTTCTTTCCCTGGATAGCCATTTTGGACATGGCTACTTAATCACACTAATGAATCATTTCCTTTGTACTCGAATTATCTACTGTGTTCAGAGGGGCTCAGGAGAGGGGGGGTCTTCTAAAAATAACTGCAGATGGAGGCTCAACGTGGAGATGCTCCCTGGGAACCTCGGCGATGACCTACATGAGCAATCGAGAAGAACAAAACCAGCAGGGGGCTGTGTGTCTGTCTGCACCCCGTGCAGTCCAGATATGGGAAACTTTAACTAGGAAAAAGAAAACCCATTTAACAGGCCACCTTTTCCTACTGAAAAACATCTTCCTGAGGAACGTATGATTATAGCTGTCACTTCCAAAGTGTGTGACCGGGCTCTTCTCGGGAAATGGGAACTTTCTGAATACATGGAAATGCCACTGTGATCAGTGACAATGCTTTGCTTAGCTGAAGCAACTCGTCCCGTTCAGAGAGAACCCTCCAAAGTCCCCCGCAGACAGCTTCCTGGTCGTCCTTTGGAAAACCTGCTCACCGACTTTGTGCCCGCTGAACCCCACTACAGCGACAGGGCCATGTTGGAAGGTGTCCACTTAGCACACTGCTCTCTAATAGAGCTCTCATTCCTCTGATGCCAGGGCTGTATGAGAATTTTTAATTTTATAAAAATTTTAACTTTTTGGGGGTCATTTGATCACTTTAGAGAGGAGCAGAGGTGCAGACATGAATTGGTCAGACAGGGACTGTGTTTCCCGGGGACGATGGATGATGAGAACTGCTTCGGGAGGACAAAGGAGGGAGGAAGCACAGGCAGGCCGCCTGGAAAGCGCCGGCTCCGAGTGCTGGGCAGAGCCCAGGGCCCTCGGCTTTCATGACACGGGTTTCTGTTGCCTTCAAAATTTTGTCACCCAAAACATACAATAAGCACAGTTCAGTACAGTTTTGTGAATGAAATAAAAAGATCAACTTGCTGGTGTGTAACTGTAGCACTGTTGGGGAAATAAATAGCTCAAAGAGTTCCTTACTCTCCCGATGGCTGTATGGCCACCCCAAACTGCTGACCAGTGCAGGGAATAGGGGGCTCCTGCCTCGAAGGTGCTGAAGGTAGAGAGTCACCCCAAACCGCAGCCCTCACTGAGAATTGATATCCAATGCCACGATTAAGCCTTGACAATTTTTCAAGCATGGGAGCGGCTTCTCTTCGCAGCTGCATGGCAGACTCCTGTATTTATGAGCGCTTGGTGAATGCTGCGACAGGTTTATTACTTGTTGGTTTTCTCCAGCAATGCGCAGTCAAAATTGTTTTCCAAGGGTATTCAAAAGTGGAGCTGGCGATCGTCATAGCAATCCCAAACCGTCCACTGATAGATGACTTTCTCTTGATTGAAAACTCCATGGCTCCATGGGTCAGCATTTCAGTCACAGTGGGAAACGCACACGTCTCAGAGGTCATGAGTCCTGCTCCCTCTGACCCCACCGGGTGGCCGCTCTTGCCGTTATCCACCCTTCTTTCTGCGGATCTCAACAACTCTGTATTGGCCCCAAACATCGGTTTGTCACCACTCGCTGTGGTACTTTTATCCTCTTAGCTGCCTCCACGCAGGCACTAAAGAGACCACTTCCTCAGAGCCCAGGGTGGGGACAGTCCCTGAGGTCGCAGCTTTTGAAAAGGAAGCATCCACATTGGGAAGGTTCAGGAACCCCTTTTCTGCTGGAGGAAGCATAAGACACAGGGGAGTGTTGAGTTTGAAATGAGCGTTCACCTGTAGATCCCATGAACCAGTTTTCAGGGCTTTTTGATATAATTAGTCTCGATGTCCCATCCTTTGTCCTGTGGGTTAGGACAGAGGAGAGCCATAACTCTCCATCTCTTTGACAGCGCCGGATAAACCTTCTTTGCTGTCTGGCAGAGAGGCTGTTACTTCCATTGCTGTAAGAAGCTCAGAGTGTGCCGGATGAGATGTGAAGAGTTGTTAAACCAGCCCAGCCCCCGAAGAGCGAGCAGTCAGTGATGATGGAACACGGCATCTCGAATGAATCAAAACATGAAACTTCGGGGGACTTGGGTTGTGGGTGCGTTTGGAGTGGAGGCATGGCTGTCTCCTCAGAGCCCTTTCCTGCTTTGTCTCATTTCAAAGAGACAACTCAAGCTCCAGATGGGTTCAAAATCCCTGGGTCTCAGATTCTGGGGAGGATTCAGGATAAAGGGTTTCTCTTGCTTGCCAGGAAGCTGGAGGTATTTCACTGCTGCTGGAAGTGTTAACTTTTGCAAAACTTTTGAATTACACACAAATATCCTCTCATCTGTGCTCTATGGAGTAAGTTCTCTCGACAGCCTTTCTCCCCTGCGAATGTATTCCTTTCTTCCGTTGGAGTGTCATTATCCTAAGTCCCTAAAATTGCTTTCGTTTCTATGGAGTTCTACTTTGTCTGTAGTGTTAGCACAAAACTAGTTCCTTTTCTAGTGACTTCATTTGAAATCTACTTTTTGATAATGTAAACAGTCTTCCTTAACTTTTTTTTTTTGCCTCACCTCCATGGTTTCATTTCAATTACTTTATCTCTTGTAAATCTACTCAAAATGAAACAAAATATTTGAGAAAATAGCGAAATGGCAAATAGTACTTTCTTAGGTAACAACAAATGCTTACTAGCATTTTCCTGTGTTTTAGAGTCTTAAATTGTAAGGTATGGGTGCATTATATTGTTTGATTATATTGTTTGACTTTCATTTGGTCAATGCTGTATGTATAACATTGGTAAATTCTTTAAATGCTATTATTTTAAAGTCTTCTCTGATATGAGCATCTAATACAGTTCTATTTAATCAATAATGAAGTTTTTTTAACATTAACCCGAGTGGATGCAATATTCTTAAAGTCGTGGAGCAGGGACTTTATTTTTTTAACTGTCGAATTAATTCTCAGCACCTTGAACTCATTTTGGAATAACAGGCATTCAATAAACATCATGATAAATGAACCGATTGCTACCATTTGCCTGAAATGACTGTCTGTACATTTTATGATTTAATTTAGGTAATTTAAAGTGTTGGGTTCTTACTTTTTTTGGTATTTAATACTAAGAGACTAGGAATATTTCCTTTCTAGGAAATTGTTGTTGGCTTGAATCCTACTCTCTCTTTTGATAATGTAAAATTGCTGTGAGGGTTCAAATTAATATATGTAAAGTACCTATTAGAGTACATAGGACATGATAGGGTTTAAAATAAATGGTAGCTCTTATTATTAAAAGGTTGAAAAAACAATAAAACACTGAGAATATTCTCATGTAGATCAGGGAAGCACTACATTTTATTTCACATGGCAGATTGAATCTGCCCCCTTTCCCCCCTGGGCTATACTACTGTACTTTTGCCTTAAGGAACTTTAATAATATAATCTAAAGTATAGGACCTGAGTGTACATATCATAAAAAAGCCAAAGCCCCTATTTGTTCTGACAAATCTGAGCTCAGGGAGGCCATGTGGGCCTCCATTTACCAATCCTACCCAATAGGATCCGAATCCCGTCTCTTCTATTTAGGACCAGTGGGGATCTGGTCATTCCCAAACTCTTCTCTGTCTAAAAGACCTCTTTGTAGGCATTTGTAACAAATGAATAACCCAGAAAACAAACCAACAGAAACTCATAGACACAGACAAACAGTATGATGGTCGCCAGAGGGAGGGGGGAAAGGGCAGGAGTAAAGGGTGAATAAGGTCAACTCCATGGTGACGGAAGGTGATTTGACTTTGGGTGGCGGGCACACAATGCAATATCCAGATCATGTGTCATAGAACTGGGTGTCCACTCGACACCTATATAATCTAATGAACCAGTGGCACTCTAGTCAGGTTAATACTAATAAGTTTGAAAGCTATTCTAGACTCTGCTTTTTTTGGAAATAGGCTTCCTGTACCCTACAAGCTCCTCTAAGAATGATTCTTTTCTCTTGTACTCATGCTTCTTAAGTTGTGCAATCATTTACGTCTGTGCCTCCATGTCTTGCCTCCTATTTCCTCCTTCTCCAACACTGACATGACTGCCCCCCCCAGCACTCCACTCACGTGCTGCCACTAATGTCCGTCACAGTAGTGAATCTAAAGGCCTGTTTCTGTCTTTGTTTTGGTAGACATCTCAGGACTTTCAATACAATTAACCAGTTTCTCCTGGAAACATTTTGTTCTCTCCCCTTTCAGGGCACACCGTGGTCTGTTATTTATTTATTTACTTACTTACTTGCTTTCTGCTAATTTGACCGTCTCATTTGTGGTCCTTTGTAAGCGACTCTTTCTTTACTTCATTCCTACATATTGGAGAATGTTAGGGCCCAGTGCCGGGATTGCCACGCACACTAGGCTCTCTGGGTAAGATGTTGATTCTTTATATAGGTGTAAAGATGCTAGGAGGGATACGTAGAATGCGCTCTTTTTTATTGAGAGTTTGGAAGTAAATTTAAACTCCTCCATGCCCCACACCTTAGTCAATTTGATTTTTCTGCTTCTATTGGAAGGATAATTTCCACATCGATAAAAATAGACTTACTTTCAGGAAAACGTAAGTAGAGTATTGAGTTGGATCAAAACATTTCAGCCTCCATCTCCATTATCTTATATTCATGCACTTGATATCTGTGATCCCCAATGTGTGACATCATATTTATTCCTGCGACATTTTGTCATAGTACTTACAGTTCAGCCTTCGAATGGATGGAGATTATTTTGAATCTTGACCGTATCATTCAACATACTCCTGTCAACACCTGGCGATGCGTACATTTGAAAAGCATGATTTTGGCCTTGTTGGAACGAAGGGGAAAGTGCTAATGGGACAAGACTGGGAGAGAGCACTTGGTGCTTCACGGAAGGTCCCACACGAGTTGACATGCGGTGTGCAGCCCTCCCCAGAGAAGGTCATTCGGGATGACAGGTAACAGCAGGACTCTGTGTTGCCTTGCCTACTTATCACGGCCAGCAAACAGTAAACCTTTCTAGGTAGTCATTTCTTAGCAGGCACTTTTCTAAGTGCTTTTATGTGCACTAACACACTTAATCCTCCCCTGTGTCTGGCTACATAATGAATAATTATGCCCATTTTACAGACGAAGAACCTAAAGTATAGAGATGTTAAGTGACTGGCTGAATTGGGATTCGGCCCCACGCTGTTTGACTCTAGGCTTTGTATTTGTGATTGACATGTTCCGTTGCCTAGTAACCACGGACTATCCAAAAGTTGTATTTTTTCTTTGGAAAAAATAAAGCCTAGATATTATTCTCTAGGAAGAGATTATGTTGTTTATTCAACTGGGGTAATTAAATTAAGTCTCCAGCTAATTTAAAAACGTTGTGAAAAAAATTACTATTTGCAAGAAGGTATACCTTCGAAGGCCACAAAGCTTATTTCTTTACCTATACCCATTTTCACAGGGAAACTATTTTTTTCAATGAGTACTTTTGAAGCCTTTCTTAAATGTAAAATTTCCCTTAAATTTGGTTTAATTTTGCTTTCTGGCACATTATTTATCTTGGATCTCTGTGGACAGGTCTTCACTTTGCTTTGCACTCCGCCAGCTGTTAGGCCCGGAGGACGGTGGGGTCTGCAGGGAAGCGTGTCGGCGCAAGGCACGTCTGCTGCGGTCTGCGAACGGAGACGGAGATGGGGCGTTTGAACACTGCTGTCCCCAGGGCACTTGTTCAGGGATCAGGTTTCCTAATCCCACCGTTTCCTGTGGACACCACTTATTACGCAGGACTGTTCGGAAGCTACGTTACCTCTTCCAGAGACTAGGCGCTGTTCAGGGTTCTGACACTGCAGGTTCCTGAGTAGCACTCTGGAAGCCTGGAGAAGTGATTTTTACTTCCAGATGTGTCCGGTTGCTGAAAAAATGTTTAGGTCCCTAGAGGAGTGACTCAGTGACTGTTAATTGATGATGATGATGATGATGGTACCTGACTGTCGTCCTTATAACTGATATAAATGACTTTTTCATTCCTGACCCCACAAAAATGTCTTAAATATTTGACTCGTTCTGAACAAATATAAATTGTGTGTTATTCATTTTAGTATATTCTAGTTTTCTTTGTCTTGGTTTTAAGTAGTTATTCATATGCATGACATTAGTAAACTAGTTTTAGTATTATGAACTGTGTTTTCAAAGATAAGTCTTCATATATACGCATATAAAACTTTATTACATTTTAACTGAAAAAAACTTAGTTTTTTAATTAAAACAAAATACATTTATAAAAAGTTTGAAAATACAGATAAAAAAAGAAAAAAATGAAAATACCTCCAACACCATTTAAACCTAACTAATATTAGCATTTTAGTAGATATCTTCTATGTTTTATATCAATTGTCTCTTATTTTTATATTCCACAGAACATGGGTCCCATTAATTTTTGGTAACGGCAGCTAAACTTTTTAATAGATCAAGAATCTCTGCCTCACTCTAATGCACATATTATGCAACATTATTTTTAATTGCTACATCTATGTTATTGCCATAATTTATGTAATTATTGCTTCATGAGCAGACATTTTGATACATTCAGTTTATTTTTTTGGTGCTGCTGTCACAATAGATGGCTTTACAGATAAATATCTTTGAGTATACTTGGTTCCAAGAAGGAAAGTTGTTACTTCATACTTCCTGCTAAAGTTTAAAGTTTTACCAAATTGCCACATAGGAGAGTGATTCAAGTTACACTCTTGTATAGTGCTTGGACTGAGTTTTACAATTTCTAGTACTCACCTAAAAAGGCAGTAATGTACCTACGACATAACAGGAAGAATAGGAAATGGGGTCCCCTGAATTTCCAGACACTTGTCACACTTCTGACACCCAGGCTTGTCATCATGAGTCTGTGGTAGACTCCAACAGCAGGCTCCAAAAGCCAGCAGGAAACAAACCTAAGGGAGGAACATTATTGGTTTCTTTTCAAAGAGACAATAAAAATATTTTCCCAATGATGAATAGACTTTACGTAGCATTATTTTCCATTTTCTTATATTTGACATGCATTGATGAAAATATTACTACTACTACTAATATTTATTGGTCATTTTCTGTACGCCAGATACTACCCTAAATACATTACACATTTCATCTCATACTCTGAAGGCTAGTTTGATATGGATTCATTGAAACATCCTGTTCATGTTTTAAATTAACTAGACAACACTAATAAAATGGAGCTTGTCTGGTTTGCTTATCAAAGTGCTGGCTCTTACTTCCCTGAAATGCTAGTCCTGCCTTTTGGAAAGTATGAAAGCCCCTTGACCATGGGCCAGAGGTAGCACCGTTACTCCTGTGTTCAGTTTTCTATGGTTTGTTTCCTTGACTCATTGGTACTACATATTTCCAAATAACTATCACATAGATGTGACCTTGTGCCTCTTATTTAATAATATAAAACTCAAACAGTGCGAAGGGACACTAAGCATGAATTTTATATTTTAGGTATAGCCTTGAGGTTCAGTTATTTAGTAAAACTCAGCACCACTATCTAAGTCCAAAGCCACGGAGACTTACTAACTGATCTTCCATTTTCTACTCTTATTCAACTATACCCATTTTTTGCTTAGATTATATTTTATAAAATATAAAATAATCCATATTATTCCTTTTTCCATCAACTCCTCCCAGCTCTTGGAATAAATCCAAATTGTCTGAAGAAGCATTCGTGCACGACCTGGACACTCCGTACACCCGACCTCATCTGGCATCGCTCTCCCGATCCCTTACCGTCCCCTACAATGCACTCCTCTGTTTCACAGTGATAAGCTTGTTTCTCCCTCGTCTTTTCACTGGACGCTTGTGTAGCCGGGACTGTTGATGTCTCTGGTCTCTTCCAGATCTCTGCTTGTGCATCCCCTAAACAGAGAAGCCATTTCTGACAATCACTCTATAAAACCCCCAAGCAAACTTGAGTGTTCACTCTATTTTAGTAATCTGAATAGCTTTTTCCACTCGCTGATATTTTCCATGCTTGTTTAATTTATTTAGCTGTTTTACCAATTACTTTTGATTGTAAACCAAAATTCTTAAAATAATTTTACATTTTGAAATCAGAATGTCTTATAATTACTTTTAAGAAATAGTCTATTCAGCATGCTATTTTTATTTCACATGCTATAGTAAATAATAGTAAGTCTTAAAAATGATACATATTTAATTCAGTGATTATACTATTTATCTAATTATTGATTTATTTTATAACTACAACTTCATAATTCCACAAGAGCAGGGATCTTGTTTGGCTGATTGTACCAGCAAAACCTAGAACAATGCCTGTGAAGTTTATTTTAACTGAATACGTGAAGAAAACCAACAGCAAACCATTAAAGCACTCTAAGTAAGTTCAGTGAAGATGGGAATGTCTGTAAGCAGCATTATATGTAACAGTATTCTGGAGGTCCTAAGCAATATGACACAAAAATTTAAAGATTAGGAAGAACAAATTGACATTACTTGCTGGAAATATGACTGATTTTCTGAACATGAGAAAAAGGAATATTAGTATTATATCTAACAGGAGGATTAATGGCTTATTGAGTACATGAAAAATACACTCAAATAAAAATTTAAAAACTGTGATATGCATTAAAAAACAAAATGGTTGTAAAATTATTGTGCAGCAGCAAGGGAAGTAGAAATCATAGACATTAACAGAATTAAAAATTTATAAGTTATATGAATAAACCCATAAGACAAAAACCATTTCTCCTTTTTTTCTCTTTTTCTCCTTTCTATAGTTTTAATCAAATATTTAATTTGATTGTATTTTTCCTTCTTAACATATCAATTACGTTTTTCTAAAGAAATTTAGCGATTTCCCTAGAGTTTACAGAATGTGTTTGAAATGAGTCTAAGCCACCTTCAGAAAACCCTGTACCACTCACATGTGACGGCTGCCCCTAGTTCATTAGTCTCATTTCCCCCACCGCCATCTCTTATGGCATTGGTGTCCTTCATTTCACGTACCTGCACATTATAATCCCATACACTGATACCATGATTGTTTTAAGCAAACAACTAAATTTTAGATTAAGAATATGAAAACTGAAAGATTATATTTTACCTTCAAGTATTCTTTGTTTGATGCTCTTCTTCCTTTATGAAATGCAGACTTCTGACCAATATCATCTTCCTTCTTCCTGAAAAACCTCTTTTAACATTTCTTGCTGGCAACGAATATCTTCCGTTTTTACTTGCCTGAGAAAGTCTTTGTTTTTCCTTCACTTCTGAAGAACAACTACATGGGGTATAGAATTCTAGGTAAGTAGTGTTTTTCTTTCAACATTTAAAATATTTAATTCCACTGTATTCTCACTCGCATGTTTTCTGGTAGGAAATCCATTGTAATTATTCTTCCTCGTTCCCCTACAGGTAATGTGTTTTTTTTTTTTACCCTTCTATCTTCTATTTTCTTTCAATATTTTCTCTTTGTCTTTAGTTTTCTGCAGTTTGACTATAATATTTCTTGGTATAGATATTTTGGAATTTATGCTGCTTGGTGTTCTCTGAGATACCAGTATCTATGCTGTGGTGTCTGTCTTCAGTCTTGGAGTAATCTGTGTTAACAGTTTTTCTGTTTCATTCTCCATTTCTTCTTCTCACATTACAATTACATATATGTTGCCCTTTTGATATTGTCCTATGAGCTTTGGATATTCTGTTATGATTTCATCATCTTCTACTTTCCATTTCAGCTTGAGAAGTTCCTATTTACTTATCCTGAAGTTCCTAAATTCTTCCCTTGGCCTTTGTGAATCTACTAAGAAGCCTATCAAAGGCATTCTTCATTTTTACTACTGTGTTTTGATTTCTAGAGTTTTATCTGATTCTCTTGTATAGTTCCCGTCTCTGTGCTAACATTACCCATTGATTTTGCATGATGCCTGTTTTTTGCTTTAGAACCCTAACCATACTAATCTCAGTTAGATTAATGTCTCCAACCTTTCCAAAGTTTTCATCACATCGGAGTCCAGCTCCAATTATTGCTTAATCTCTTCGGTATTTTTCTTGGCATGCCTTCCAGTCTTGGTTGTTGTTGATAATGAGACACGTTGTATCAGGTGATAGAAACTAAGGTACATAGGCTTTTAGTGTAAGGGTTTACGTTATCCTGGCTAAGAGTTGGACTGTGCTTTATGTGTGTTGTAGCCATAGGTACAAGAGGCTTCAAATTTTTCTAGTGTCCTCAGTTTTGTCTCCCTGTTGACTTCGAGTGTATTTCCTATGCACTTCCCCAAGAAATTACAGCTCTTTCACCTGGAATCCACTGTTATCATCCCGAAGCCCTCTTGATGTGACGAAAGGTGTAAAGGTGCAGATGAGTGCAATGTTCTATCATCTTCAGTCTTAACCTGGACTGTGTCCCTGACTTGTGACCTGCATCTGTAGTGTATCTTTTATTCCCCCTGCTCTCTACCCTATTCCCTGACCGCAGCTTTCTCAGCCATTTTTGTAGAACTTTAACCTCTCTGGACTATGGTTATGTTTCTGTTTTTGATGTTTTTAAATTTTGTTTATTTGTTTTTCCTTAGATGGGATGGAATGGCTGGGGAAGGCTACCAGGGGGAATAATGTTTTCTCCCAGTTGAGACGGGGTTTCAGAACTGAGCTCTGGCAAAAGCCTTTTGTCTGGACAGTCAGCATGGTTATGGACAAGGCTGTCGCATCTCTCACGATTGCTGCTCTTTCTTTTTATTTATCACAGCTATGGGGAAGTCTTCCCCAAATTCTTACTGTGAGACTCTGTTGGGGTTCCTGAAGAGAAAGCGTATGAATATTTGTGTGGGGCCCTAAGACTACGTCCTGAGGAGATTCTTTCTCTCATGATAACCCATTCTCAGCCTCTGATAACTCATCAAAATTGCCATGTTAGTGTTCCTACCAGTTTCTGGCTCAAATACTTTCTGCTGTAGGCCCACAAAACTCGATTGCTGTCTTTCTAAGGTGCCTGTCTTTCCAGCTTCTTGGGTGGTGGTTCGTCCTACAAATTCAGGCCCTTTGATGCATCCAAGGAAGTCACTAATTTGCAATTTGCCTGGAATTTTCTAGTTGTATGATGAAAATACCAATATACTAGCTGTTTACACACTGAAGCTGAAACTATGAACATAAGTTTTTGAATTTAATCAGAGATCAGATAGTTAATGAAATTTATGTTGTTAGAACAGTCATCTGAGAAAAAAAACCTTTATATCCTTTTCTTATACATAATACCCAAACAAATTACAAGTGAACTAAAGATTACAGTATATAAAATGAGGTCATTAAGTACTGGAAATAAACTTAACACGATCTAAACATTTAAAAGTTATAATTGAGTCAAACATTTCTAAATTTGTCACCACATTCAGACACAGGCTGAAAGTCTACGTGATTAGGCTCACAGATTTCACTACATATACGTAAAAAAAATTTCCCCTTCCGCAGCGAACTAAAAACAAACAAGCAGGGGAAAAATTTCCACCCGAAACAATGTTAAAGGGCAAATACTGAGAAAAAAATATTTAAATCAGTATATCAGTGGGCATTTTTTATTATTCTTATCTGATAGAAGAAAACATTGTACAAATAAATGAGAAACTGATAACCAATCATTTGTGCAAAAACAGGCTAGGGGTAAAAAGAACAGTACCAATAGCTGGTAACCATTTGAACAATCATTTAGAAAGAAATGAACTCAATAAAATTTTCATCTTTCTGTTTGGCAGGGGTGAAAATGTTAACACCAACATGGTCAAGGTTGGGGTAACGTTCCTCTAAATTAGTAAGAATTCGTACATGACACTTTGTCAATATATATCAAAACCCTTGCAGGATGCAAATCTTTTAAATTACCAATTCTTCTAGAATTTTTTCAAATAAATAATTTGAAAAAGAGGCTCTAAAATATTTATCATCACAGTTTTTAGTATCTAAGCACTTGAAATAATCAAAAGTGGAATGGCTTGCTAACTTGTATGTATACAGTATAGGAAATAGACTGTTAAGCATTCATTAAAAATAATCACATAGAGTTTTAATTCTTGACCTGGAAAAATGTTCATCATTTTTTTAACTGTAAAAAGATAGATGCAGGAGGCCTGGCCAGTGTGACTCAGTTGGTTGAAGCATTGGCCCGTAAACTGAAAGGTCATGGGTTCAATTCCTGGTCAGGGCACGTGCCTGTGTTGTGGGTTTGATCCCTGGTGGGGGCACGTGCAGGAGGCAGCTGTTCAATGTTTCTCTCTCACATTGATGCTTCTCTCTCTCTTTCTCTACTCTCTCCTTCTCTCTTCCTTCCTCACTTCCTCTTCTCTGAATAAAAAAATACATCTAGGAGATATTAAACAAAAGCGGGAACCATGGTTATCTCTGATTAATACAATAATGTGGAAGCATTGAATGCTTTTTGTGATAGAGATGCCTGTAATTACATCCCTGATGAATGGATCTAATTCAAAGGCTTTGAAGGATGAATGGGAGGTTCTTACAAATGATTACGAACCCATTGCCAGAGCCAATTTGAAGATGGCTGGACAAGTGATTTCAGTGGAGTCAAATGGATCTTTTGTGTTTTGATGGATTATTTTAGAAATTTTGAATTGGAATCAAGTAGAACTCTGAAGTCATTTAGATATAAGGACTGAAGCTATTATATTGGGCTACTCTAATGAGTCACATATAATCAGATGGGTGAGCAAAGGAATTGCTAGTGATAAAAATCATGTTGAAGTAGCTCAGAGAATATAAAAGGTCACGCCAGAAAGAGAAAGAATAAGAATGAGAGCAAACACAAGATATATTTTATGCCTGACTTTCAAGTTCCCAATGCATTTCTTTGGAGGCACAACTACATTTCTGCAATTAGAGTCTAATAGTATTTTTGTTAATAAATGACCTTTCCTTTGGCATGGTTTTGCCTGGATTTCTATACTTTGTGAACAAATGATTATAGGACATTTGTAAAATAGGAGTAAAAGCCATTTTTATAAATGCATTCTCTTTGGCCTAGCAATTCTACATATGAGAATTTATCCTAAGGAAAGAATTCAACACATGATAAAAAACTTACCTAACAACATAAGTGAGATCGCTGTTTGAAACCTGACTATCCTTTGCGGCTCTGAAACAGCACAAGAGTGTGGGTTCAGTTTGGTAAGAACCTGTGAACTGCAGCATGGACGTTCGTGGGAACAGGAGACACAACTATTGAGAAAGTTACAATTATGTCATTAAGGATTGTTTTTAGAGTTTTAATTGTTTTTTCTCTCTTTTAAAAAAATATATTCAACAAAGTTGTACTATGTTACTTTTTAGAACAAGAACAAGAATGGGTGTTGTTTTTAAAAAGATACAAATAGCTTTGCTCTGACGCAAGGGAGCGGAGAGACTTTGTCTTGTGATCCGTTCCGATGACCTGGAGATTCCCTTCGCCAAATGGGCCCTTCCTCTGATCCCCTCCCTCCTTTTCAGGGGGGAGGAAAATCTTTGACTCTACTTTATTCTCTATATGTACAACTGTGGCAGTTCCTACTTATTCCATCTTCTAAATATGGATCGGTTTCAATTTCTGTTCTCTGTCTTCCTTGTTGTGGTCACTGCCTTAGTTCAGATGCTCCTTCTTCAGTGATCTTCTTCCTGGCTCTCTGTCCTCAGCCTCTGGCTCACCTCCCCTTCTGACATCTGACGACGAAAAGAGTAAAACGTGAATCTGTTCTCATTAACACCTGTGTGAAATATTTCATCGAACTCCCATGACCTAAATCAGGCACGGGCAAACTTCCTCTGTGAAGCATCGGATAGTAAATATTTTAGGTTTTGTGGGCCGTAGGGTCTCTGTCAAAATTACTTGAAGGCAGCTAAAGACAGTATATCAAAGATTAAGTGTGTCTCTGTTCCAGTAAACCTTTATTTTCAAAGACAGGGGGCAGACCAGATTTAACCACCACCCACATTTTTCTAACCCCAGCCTAAAGAACAAAATCCAATTTTGATTGCATTTACTTTTCACTCTCATATTCTCCTCTTCGGCCCCCAGTTTCTCCATGTTAGATACTGAGATCCCCAGTTTGCTCACATTGACTTGTACTGCCATGGTTTGAAAAGAAAAGGACAGTATTATTTTTCTTTGTTTGAAAGAACTTTTTCTTCCTGGCCCTTCGACAAACGCTTATTCATCCTTCAAAGCTAAGATTTGGTGGCAGTGGCTCTGAGGACAGCTTTTCTGCCCACTCAGTTTTCCTGCACCTTCCTGCCTTATGCAGACTTCTAGTTACTGTAGCTTTCACACTGCTCTGCAGGCCTTCCTTCCACGTCTATCTCTCTTTCGGATTCTGAGCTACTTAAACATAGGGTCCTGACGGTAAGCCCTTGACAAATCTTTAGAGAATTTAATAGAATTGCAAATGAAAGTGGGCCTTTGGAAACTTTCTTAATGGATGTTTGTGGCTGACTGCTACAAACTGGAGACCTCAGCAGAAACAGAGGGCTTATTACACAGTTTTCATGAGACCTTACCTGATTAGATCTATGGGCAAAAGAGAGCTTTAAACTCAGAGTCACAGGGACCACATATTAATAGTCAAGGAGCATGGCCATAGAAGGGAGGCTCTGTACTCTCCAGGCATTCCAGCTCGAAGTCTAAGAGAGTTTACGTATTTTTATGTTAAAGTTCTTTTTGTTTTCATTTTGGATTTAGATGGGGAGGGGATTATGAGGAAATTACAAACAAGAAGAAAAGAAGTATAAACTCTTCTTTATTCTTGTCTTTAATCACTATCTAGTTTCATTGTAATGTGTAGTATTTGAGGTCATGTTGCTGATAATAAAGCAAAATAGTCTATGGTGAATAATGTTAGCAATACCGAGTTACCAGTAGAGAGCCCTGTCGACTGTTAACTTTTCGCAGAGACTGCCTCAAGTTGCTAACACAGTGTTTCCACTGTCTAATATTAAAGAAAATAAGAGAATTCCTGCAGATATGTTTATATTATGAGATAAGGTCATCTTGGCACACATCAAACATTTTTTTTTATAACTGATGAAAGATGAACACACGCTGCTGTGAAAACATCTACTCATTCGCTGCATCTTCAAGCTTTTTACCTGCTTTCTGAGTGTAGGATTCTCTGGTTTCCTCTTTCTCCAGTTTTCTGTGTTACTCTCCATTTCTAGATAATCTCAGCTTGAAGGGACCCTGGGATATGGCAATAATAAAGGCAGACACTGAAACTGAAAGCCTTCTTTCACTACACATGTAACCGTTTTCAATCCCCACTAGTGTTTAACTCCATTTGGAGCATCTAAATTGAACAATGACAAGGTTTCTGAAATAGACACTTGAGTCGAAGGGACTGGAAAAGGAAGAACTAAAGAAATAGTAGAACCGGTTAGATGGAACCATCGATTTCTTTAGCGCCTGGGCAGAGGTTGACACAGACTTGTTTAATCTGGGTCTGCAGAGAAAATGCTATCATGGATTGATCTCTCCCTTCCCCACTCTTACACACAGACATACTCAACATTTTGAGGAACTTCTGTAAACTGCAGCTTGCACTGGGAAAACTAGCATGAGCCCAGTTACAGGATAAAGAAGCTGACCTTCGTTAGGATTTTGTCTCTCCAAGCCTAGCATAGCACCTGGGACATGGGAGAAAATGATATATTTTTTAACCAATGAAATCATTTTACATGTCTGTCATTTGCAACACCAGATTCAGCTTTTGGCTCGTACTGAATGAATGAACTTGAGGCCTGGATGGCTGTAGATTGCTGACTTCATGATGTTCCATTTGAACTGGCTGTTAAATGGAATTGAGACTTTTTTTTCCTAAATGGAGGCCAGTACTGATTTTATCTTTTATAATAATAATTCAATTCCTTTCAAAGGAAGAGATTTTAGAAGCGAATTTCAGTCCGGTTTTATGTTGGTTTGAGTGGGTTGAATTATGGTAAATACTTGCCTTGGTAACTTCGTTAAAACCAGAAGTACAAAGAAGTATGACGGAGTCTGGGATGCAGACTGGGACCAGTGATTGAATAAAGATCGTAAGGAGTCAGGAAGCGGGAATGTCCGTGACTAGTCTGTCAACATGTTTAGAGGTAGAAGTTAAATATCTTATATCTGATTATGCAATGAGAGTTTTTGATTACAGGCAGTATGATTCTTTATAAACTGTACTGAGTATGAGTATTTCATAATAGTTACTTGTCGAATATATATGTGAGACATTTAAGTAATAAGCTTATGTTTCTTTAAACATAAACGTATCGTGGGTCTGAATAAGGGATCAAAAAATGGGGATACTTTTCGTAGGCATAAGAAAGGTAAAGGAGGGAATTTGGGGCTTTCCTATCTTGAGTAGAACAAACTTGATAGGTATAAAAAAATTCAGTACATATTAACATTGAGTCAAGGATGATTTCACAATTTCAATGGGTCAGTTGAAAAGATAATAGAAATAATAACAACTAATATAAAGTGAGTAATTGCCAACATTAATTGACACTGTGTTCCAGGTAATATTTCAAGTGCTTTCCACAAATTATTTCATTCATCAATGAGTAATGATAATGGAATGAGGGAATTAAGATAATAAGGATCATGTTTTAGGAGACCAGTGAGAGGTTCTCACAAAAAGTCGTCATTATTTCATACTCACTGTGTCTACAACTCACCTTCTGCCCTCTCAAATATGCTTTCTGTTATATTCACTCAAGTTCAGTACTGACCCCATGCATTGCCTTCTTCATTACCTACACTTTAGAGTTATTTTTGACATCTCCCTTTTGTTCCTTTTTTTATCGTCTAATTCATTTACTTAGTCTGTTACTTTCACCTTTGCATGATTCACTTTTGCAAACTACAATGGAAAATTCTAGAAACTTTCATTTGAGAAGGGAGGGAGAAAACGTACAATGTTGACTTTCTGCTGCAGGACAGTCGTACTCTAGGCTTTTATGCCCTGTCTTCCTTAGAATGATCCTATGTAAGGGAGATTATACATTTTATTTAGCTTCATTTTAAACATAAATATATCTGTGCTCACATAGGTTATTAAATTGGCCAAGGTCACACAACTCTTAAGTGATAGATCCAGGTTTCACTCTGGGGCCTATATAATTTCTATTGAATAATATAGCCTTATCAATATTCTAGGCTATAAACATGATTGATTATACAGTTATACAATTAGATTCATTGATAGGTCTTGAATTACTAATTCAATAATGCCATAAATCCATTTTTTAAAACAAAATTACAAATGATTTTAAAATTTACTGACCTGTGTTAAACTAGGGTTGCCAGATAAAATACAGGACACCCTGTAATTTGGATTTCAGTTAAGCAATGGACATGTTTTTAGAATAAGTATGTCCCATGCAATATTTGGGATGCACTTATATTAAAAAACTTATTACTGATTTATCTGACATTCAGTTAAAGTCTGTCCAAAATATTGCATACTTGTACTAAACATTCATTGGTTGTTTATCTAAAATACAAATTTAATTGGGTGTCCTGCATTTTTAATTGCTAAATTTGGTCACCTTATACTAGGCACACATATGTCATCATGCAGCTATGGCTTCAAGCAGGAGGCAGAATTTAGTAATCATCACTGTCTCGATGTCATCGGCATCCTCCCTCATACCTGTTGAGGGCTATTGTAGACATTTTATTTAATCCTTCCCATGATCTTATGAGGTAGTTAGTGCTAATAACTTTATAGGACTGATGAGGAAAGTGAGGAGAAATCATAATTATTTAAAAAAGTTAAAACATGCCCTGGCTGGTATAGATAGCTCAGTGGATTGAGTGTGGGCTGTGAACCAAAGGGTCACTAGTTCGATTCCCAGTCAGGGCACATGCCTCGGTTGCGGGCCTGGTCCCCAGAGGGGCCCGTGTGAGAAGCTACCACAGATTGATGTTTCTCTCCCTCTCTTTCTCCTTCCCTCCCCCTCTCTAAAAACAAATAAATAAAATATTTTTTAAAAAGTTAAAACAAAGAATTTAGGATTTGATGGATCTTAAATCATACATGGATATTCAGGAGCCAGAGGTGTGGTGTCATACCTGGGATAGATCCATTGAAAGCACACCTTTGAAATCTCATTCGTATATTTTTAAATGCATTCATAGTGTATAAAGCAGTTGGCACCCTGCTATAAATTCACATGCATGAAGCTATGAGAAATTTTGACAGCCAAAAATTCAAGAAAGGCCCTAGGTGGAAATTATTAGTATACATGTATCCAGAAGAGTTATTTTTTCTTTGCAATGCAGAAGTCAGCTTCTTCTCATTAATACAAGCAATGTCTGAGGGCTATTTTTGACATTGCTAAGACATTGACACTTAGGGGTTGTAATTTATCAATTTGAATGAAATCTCCTCTTGCGTTTTTTGAAATATCCTTTCCTTTGACTTTATAAACCATTAACTTTAGTTTTGGAAGTTTTGATGATGTTTTATAGGATTTAGAAATATTCCAGTATTGGTAGATGATAAACATGTATATCCATCCCTGGTTTCCAATTCCTAAAAATTTTCCTTTTAACTATGTCTTATGTTATTAATTATTTTAATTTTCGTTTTATTTTTTCTAATTTGCCGCTTTTGGTTTCTACTTCTTTGGTGAAGTAAAATACAGTAGTTTATCAATTGTGATGTTTTCATTCTTAAGTTGTTTCAGTTTCTCTAGCAATAAAGTTGTGCTTATTAGACATTTAAAGGCTGAAATTCTATTATGTTAGTGTATTTAACTTATGTTACTAAGAGTTGCTTGCAAAAATATTGCTTCTCCTTATCAAAAGTTATTTTAATGGTTAACGCACTCCCTTAATTTTGTCCTATGGACATTTGTTTTCCTATAGGTATACATCTTTGATTTTTAATGCATGTAAATGGATAATAGGCTTAACCAACAGACATTTGAAAGCAGCTTCTCAAGGGATGTACTTATCTGTGTAGTAAATATGGCTGAATGGGCAGTTGGCTTTTTTCAGTACAGCTGGCTTTCGAGTCCTTTCTTATCTCCATGCCTCTGGGGTAGATTACAATGCTAGCTAAGTGTTTAGTGTATCTAGTAATAAAGACATTGACTAAAGAACTTTACCCTGACACCCACTTGGCAAGGTGTTCTACTTCAAGTGTCTGCCTAAGGTTCAGATATTCATTTCATTCCAAGCCTACTCATTTTTCTAGTTTACCTTTGTTTAGGGGACCCAGGGTGTCATCTTCCTTCCTGCTTTACTGCCTCACTTTGTTCAGTAACTTGGAGTAATTACTCCCGGGGAGTAAACAGAGCTTTTGGCTGGTGAAAATTGGAAGATTTCTTCTTTTTCTGGTGATACTTCTACTAAATCTGAGCAAAATGCTTTCATTCCTCCTGTAAGAGAGGAAGGTGGTTCTTCTAATACTCTGGGACCAGGGCAAAGGAACATAATCCTAGAGAAAGAATAAATTTCAAATGAAAACTTGGTTTGATTACATGAGGAGAAAAGTGAAACTGACATCTGGGAACCATCATGTGGTGAGAAACCAGTGGGTCTGCAGATAGATGAATTTAGTGCCCGTTACAATTAACTAGGTAGAATCTCAAGTTGGTCTCCTAGTTATACCTATAACTAGATATAATTTCAGTTGATCTCAAATTATAAAAATGCTCACAGTTTCAAATGAACAGAGATCTTCAGGATGCTGAGTAGAGACGGTTAGGAAAATAACAATTTGTTAAAAGCAACATGATATTGTATAATGTGTGAAAATATCTTCCACAGTGGTTAAGCTCCTGGGCTCTGGGATTCAACAGTATTGAGCTACAATCTTGACTTCATTTCTTATCGGCCTTTGGCAAACTGCTTCAATTTTCTAAACCTCAGTTTTATTTACTGTATGAATGATAACACATAACATATAGATCTAATGCAAGAAACAGTGTCCTCAGTAGAAATGTTGTAAAACTTGTCTGGAATATAGAAAGCAGTGGGGATGGAATCAATATAAGAAAACAAAATAGCTTTGCAAAAAATAAAAAAAGGAAATACATGAGAATACTATGTTTTACATGAGTAAGAGCATATCAGAAAAATCATTAAATTTTGAATGAAAAATAAAGACCTGGAGGGAAATCTGGAAAATCAGGTAAACAAGTTAGAGATCACCTAGGCTAGTGTGGACGTGTGGACAGGGGCTCCCTCTGCTTTTCACTAGCCTGTAGGGGACAGCTGGGACACTCCGTGGATTTAAAACCCCACGGTGCACTGGAAAAGCAAGGGGACTACCTGCCTGGAGAGAGTTCCTATAGTAAATTTGGGGAACGGTGAGAGAAGCAAGCATACTGAATGAATATAAGAGTCTTTGTTAACATTCTATAATATCATTTGCAGAGAAGGGTGGAAATTAAAAAATCAGAGCAGATTGTTGTTTGGGGAAGAGTGGAGAACTGATGACTAGTATTCGAACATTTGGGAAGATCCAAATGAATCAGAATAACCAGACTCCCTGAGCCTGACCATGCCTCCTTCCACAGAAGCCTTCTCTCCTCCTCTATCTGATGAAACTGTTGAATAGCCCATGACAACCTGGCAGGAGGAGGCGACTCTGCAAGTAGAAGCAATTTCTCTTAATGTGCTATTCCACCATACTTCACTGCCTCCAAATCCCAGCATGCCTCAAGGAGTCCATCACACAGGCAAACCTGGGAAACAGCTGGTATAACAGCAGGAAGGCAGAGATTTTGCTAATCTTTACTATCAAAAGTCTGGGAAATATATGTGGGAATGTATCGTAGGATGAACATCCTCCTTAGATAGGAGAAAGAGAAGCACAGCTTTTGGCTGGGCTGGACTTACCTCTAGGCCACCCTCACCAGAGATTCCGTGTCCATTCAGCCACGCAGGCAGCAGGGAGGGCTGTGGCTTTTGCAAACTGTGGCTGCATCATAGACCCAATGGATGCCCCACAGCAAGTGAAGGCCAGATGCTGTGTGTGCCATGGTATAATAGGAGGTTTTTGACAGTGCAGAAATACAGCAATATTGGACTGAACTAATTACGTGAGATCCACTCATCAGCTCCTTCTCTGTGTCCCTAAGAACATCCTTCAGTAAAGCAGTGAATAAAGCAGTGGTGTTGTGTGTGTGGGGGGGCTGCATCTGCAGGCCCCCCCCAACTGCCCCCCGCATCTGCCACAGATGAAAATAAGTCTACCAAGACATGATCTGCTTGGAGAGAAAAGATGGTTGATCTCTCAAAGGAGAAGGGCCAGGAGCCTTTTCCTCAATGGGCTTTTATTGGGTTCAATTTGCACAGAAATACAGGTAAAGCTCATCAATCATTGTCAGGCAGTAAGGGTCAAATAATAGATAATATACAAAGAACTACCAGGGCTTATTCTGAGTCAGGGTCTGTTAGCTAAAGGGCTATAAAACTCTGGGAAACAAACTCATGTCATGCTTGGACCATTATCAGAAAACGGAGAGCATTCTTAGCAAAACAGGTTTCACAGGATTTTATGTATTCTTAGGCCTGATCAGCCTGGGTCACTCACCCTTTCCAGCACAGGGCGGTACCCATTTCTCCAAATTCCATTATTTGTACCACAGTAAAGTAGACATAATTTATTTTCTCCTTCTTATGGGTGGTATGTTTTTGTTTCTTTTAATATATGATAATTTTTGGATGCTAGACATTGTGAATATTACCTTTTGGGGCATTGGATAATTTTTTAAACAATAGTCTTGAGCTCTATTCTAAGGTATTCATTTTTACAGAAGAGTAAGATCTTTATAGGTCATATTTTGGGTCTATCTCTGGCAATTGATATAAACAGTAATATAATAGAAGACTTTATTTATTTATATAATATTAAACATTCTGAGATGGAAACTATTGTAGATCAATAGAGACCATAAGAACTACACTGAATTCATTTAATTTCTTTAAAATGAAAAGATGGCATGAATAATGAATTAAAAAATGACATTTATTTCTAATTATATACAGGTGTACAGCATATAATAAATATTTTCTGTAAATGACCCAAATTATATCCATAATTTTTTTGAAATTTTAAGGCAAAATGTACTCTACCATAAACTTGTAATAATGATATCATATTGCAAACCAAAAATAAACAAACGAAAGCAATCTGAAAATGTTCTGATCGGCCATTTCTTATCTATTTTGGAAAACCTTGAATTAAAAGTAGTGAACTACTTCAATCCAAGAGTGATCCTGTGTTGTGGAGATTTGGACAGCAGCATGGAGTCAATATAAACCTTTTATTTTCCACTTCCTCAGTGTAAGATTGGAACGTGAATAGTGACAAACACTAGGAGCTGGTGCTAATGACGTGTAAACCACCATGCAAATGTCAAACAGTAAAAGGGATGCTCATATTTGTATTTTTGAGAAACATAAATTGTTCCACTCCCCTAATCAGGAGTTAACCAAACAGATGTATCACAAACGTCTTGTTTAATTGCACGAGCAGGCCTGCCTTTTGAAGAAAGGTTTGTTAGACATGTTTTGACAGATGATGAACTCGTGTTACATACATGAGGCAAAGCTTACTGCATAGCACACCTAATGTTAAGGAAAAACAAAAAGTCATCTGAGCATGTTCTTTTTGTAAGAAGAAGTACTGTTCTTATGTTTTTCTCTAAATGCAGATGCCTATTCCCCACAAAAGAAACCTGCTTTTACTTTGTTTCTTTGAAAATGTGACATAATATTCAGAAATACGTGGTGTGTTTTGGGCAAATGCATAAAGCGAGGAACATTTTATTTTTCTCCACTCGTTCTGAATGCATGCTGGATGAGTCCCTTCTGTTTCCGATAAGACGGGAGACAGCGCTGCAGGGCTTGCTGTGAAGGATGTCAAGTGACTCCCCGCAAGCCTGTTTGTGCAAAGTGATGGCTGTGGTCCCTGTAGGAGTCGCTTAGCTGAGAAGCTGAAAATAGGCTCAAACACAGGAAGATGCTGGATCCTGGAGACCGTAATGTGATCTGTGGTGTAACTTGCATGCCTACATTAGGTTTACCGGCTAATCTGTCTTTTATCCTGGACCTTGGAATCTTTATGACGGGACTGTGAGAGAGTGTATGAGCAAGAAAGTGTTTTTTAGTGCTCTGTGTGTGGTCATTATAATAAATAACACTAAACTTGATTCATTTCTGTCTTCTAAAATATATTGTCTTAGCTTACCCACATAGCGTCTGTGAATGGAGTGGAAGGTATAACATTGTGATATGGGTTGCCTGATAATGCACAATTCAACAATGCGGTGACTCTCTGAACACCTAGAACAGCATCGCTGCTCATGTTCTCAGTAACCAGTTGTCCTTATAACAGTCCCAGTGATTTCTCTGCACCTTTTTTTTCCAGTTAGGTTAATCAGAAAAGTTGGTTCTATAAAAGCAAAAAGCAATATAACCTAGACATAAATTTAAAACAAGAACAAAGAACATATCTACATATTTGTGACTAGTGAACCGAGAATTGGCAGACAGATCAACACGATGCAGGGACACGACATTAGTTGCCTTCTAAATTTGTGTTTTCCCCACTAAAAAATAGGCAATTAGAGAAATGCCCAGTTAACTTATGTAAGGCTCCAACTCTGCTGATGAAACATTCTCTAATTCCTTTTTTAAAATATTCATACATGAAGAATTCTTTTCATGTTTTGGATTTAGTATTATTAACTTAGTGGGTAAGTTTGTAGCCAAAATGAAAAAGCACAAAAAAATTATCTGTATATTAGATCCTGAAGGTATCCAATTTTAATCCCAAGCTCCTAATAAAACCTGTAATAGAAAAACTGAGCGATACCACAAATTTCTTGTAGAATTCATCATCTAAGTAAGATTTTTTTTCTGGATTTACTTCATTTCTGTGCTGAATGTTTTGGGTCAGAGAGAGACTGTGTCTACTGTAACAGATTTATAGTAGAGTAATGTGAATGGATTCTCTAGTGATGTCTGTTATCTTTGATTTTAGATTTATGTGTTACTTCCAATTTTTTAAAGTGATTTTTTTTCCTCCTCGGAGACATATGATCATCGCTAAACCATCATAGACATCCAAAGACACTGACCATCTCTCATAAAGAGCAGCAAGCGGCTCCAGATTCCTGATGAAACACTCTTTTCTGGAAAGAAGTAATAGCCACGGACTAGAGCCAGATCTTCAGTTTTTCCACCTAGATTTCTGCCACTGAGATAAAATAGAAAGAAAAATGAGTCTGTCTCTGATAATTAAAGAGGGTAATGAGTCTGTTGCTAACCAGCATAGTTCTAGAATAAAGCAAGAGCCGAATGAAATGCCAACTGAAGTTATACTTACAATGAAATTCCCTTCTAAAAGAAGATGGGTTGTATCATGTACAGGCAAGCTTTGGACACTTGGAAGTTTTAAAACCGCCCAAATTCTACCGCCGAGATTTGAACTCTTCAAACAGTCATGTTTGACTTGCAACCTGGCAGCTTCGGACCCAAAGGTGTGCTACCTTTCAGGTGCAAGTTGCAGATGAAAATTCCAGGGTGAGAAATAAGAGGTGTGTTTATAGTAAACAGATGCTTCTGTTCGGTGGAGGATTTCTGGGGACTCTTTTACGACCATGCTGACGCTGGGACATATTAAGTGGAGCTTGTCCCTTTTCCATCTGGTCGCGACAACTGCTGGAGGCAGAACCCATTTAGGAAGTGGCACATACCGTGCTGCTGCTCCTCGGTGTCTCATAAATAAAGAACCCAATCATGGCTTAATTTGGCTTCATTAGACCCCCTTAATGAGGATTGGGTCATTGTTCTCTTAGGCAATGGTCCACAGAGTATGGCTTTTAAGGAACTTGTTTTTGGATATGACCCTTTGAAAATGACTGCAGGATAACAGAAAAACGGTGAAGAGCATACTGGGTTCTTATTTGTTTGATTGTATTTTATCTCAGTGACTATGCTTGATAAAAAGACCTTCCTTGGGAAGTATAATGCCTGTTTGTCTCAGTGGAACTCCCTGGGTTTGCTTTTATCTCCCCCCTTAGACACAGTTATCCTAGAGTTTTTATCTGTAAAATAAGCAATTTTGATAGAATGATCTGTGTTCTGTGTACATCATTTAACTCATTTCCTTATTGCTGTATTACTTTTGTGATTCACAGATAAAAGAGGAACATTAAAAGCAAGGTACTATTTACTAGATTTCTCAGTTTTCCCAGTAGGGAGTTTGATGCTTCATCAAATGAGATACTAGTGAAACAAACAAAAGAATATATCAAAGTATTTTATTTAACTGTTAATAGTTTGCAAATCCTGACTTAGTATTTGCTCTGAATCGAATGTCTTGCTATAATACATTTGGTGGGTGAAGAGGTGTTTTTTTTTTTTTGGCCAAGGTCTGGATTATGTTGAAATCATTGTATAGATTAAATGACATTTAGTACATGCAATTTGTCTGTGAAATCCTTAATGTCAAGAAATTTTGACTTCTCTTGGCAGAACATTCTCATCTGTCATGATGTCACTGGCTGATAAAACACATAAAACCACTAAGTTCAATCATGTCTGTGGTTTTCCAATATATTTGGTAGCAAAAGGATTCCAGTCTCTGCGTAGTCTCAAAGCTCACAGTATGTAGCAGGCAAAGACAGTATATATCTCCTTCCTGGGGAAAACGTTGAGAAACCCTTGAAGCGTGCTGGTATCTAACTTGCTCAGAAATTATACAGCATATGCTATCTGGAGTAGCCTTTAAAGGTCGCCCATGATACTTTTTCCATCATTCCCACCATACGTAACTGTCAAGACACAAATATGGGTTTAGGAAAGACACATATTTTGGTGTAGACAAATGTTTGATTGTTTCCAGAAATTATGAGCCTATAAAATGTATTATCAAAAAGTTAAACTAGTGTCTTCAAATCAATAAAGCAGAAAAAATGTTTAGCATTGTTATAGCCTCTGAATTCTGAATAGAGTGAATAAACCATGTGTGTGAGACACTAGATTTGAAAATGAAAAAGATCTTTGGGAGCGTGGTGATCACGGGTGGATAGAACTTTAAAGGGCTGACATTCCATCATTTACTCTTTAACAACCGAGAGATGTAAGCATGTCTTTAATGCACTGATTTTGGGAATGATGATCTTGGCTTCATTATTCTCTGAAGCACAGTTGATGAAATTGGCATTACATCCTACCTCCCAGAATTAGTTTCTTCCCATGTTTAATACTTTCATCGTAATTTAGCCTAAGTAGCGTGCAAATCTCAGAAAGGTTTTTAAGACTTTAAATACTTCCATTAACACCACACTTGTATTTTATAATAGTATAGCAGTTTTTGAGAAATTACTAAAAATTATACTTCTTGCTATTTTTAATGTGTTTACATGGTATTTGCTTATCTCCTTTGACTATTCTTCTCCACATTTTTAAAATTTGAAAGAGAACTAAAGAATTTGGGGAAATAAGTGGGATTTTAATCTCTTTTCAATTTAGGCTTTTGCTAGAGATTCTAATTTAGCAACTATTACATAAATGCCAAATATCTAAATTTGTCTATTTGGGCATGAATTTTGATTTCTTATAAAATGATAGATTTGCGGCTAGAGATAGAAATACACTCTATTGTGAAGATTTGACTTCATAGCAACTTACACCTGCTTTACGGGAAGGAGAACAATTGGTAGGGCAGTGACTTGCAATTTTCAGGAGGAAACTGCACAGAATTTAGTTTCAGAATACAGGAGGAAGCATTGCATCTTAAAAGAAAACAATTATGATATATCAGGTAACACTAATAGGTGTTGAGATGAAAGTCATGACGATATGGCAGCAGAAATATATAATCATTTTCAAAAGAATCGGATCTAAAGGGAGCATAGGATGGCAGGTAAAAATCCCTGGAGAACTGCGATGGGCAGGCTCTGATGGAGAGACGGTGAGGAGAGATAGCGAGGTTGTATTATTGGAGATGATTCTAGAGGTTGCCTAGCTACATGGAGGAGAAACTCAGTGCTTTTCCAACATAGTTTACAGAGAGAATATTTTGCTGGTGGCAGACTTCAAACATTCAGATACATCCTGAAAATCTTATCATGCTAAAACCGAACACAAGGAGTGATGTTTGCCCTCCTTTGTGACAATTTTATTCCTTGGTTAGTGGAAACAATTAAGGGCACTCCTTTTCCATACTTAACTTGTGCTCATGTAGCCTTTTCAGATTGGTTTCTTTCACTTAGTGATATATGTTTCAGGTGCCTCCATGTCTTTGCATGGCTTGATAGCTCATTTCTTGCTGGTGCTGAATAATATTCAGAAGTCTGGATAGACCACGGTTCATTTATCCAATTACCTACTGAAGGGCATCTTGTTTGCTTCCAAGTTTTAGCAATTATGAATAAAGCTGCTATAAAGATGCACGTGCAGATTTGTTTGTGTACTTAAGCTTTCAGTTCGTTTAATTAAATACCAAGGAGCATCATTGGTGGTTCATAGGGTAAGAGTATGTTCAGTTCTCTGTGAAACTGTCACGCTGTTTTCCAGAGTCAGTGTGCCATTTTGCGTCCCCAAGCCTAATGAATGAGAGTTCCCGCTTCTCCATGGCCTCACCAGCATTTTGTGTTCTTAGTGTTCTGGCTTGGACCCTTCTACTAGTTGCAGGTGGTTCTACGTAGTTTCTGTGCCCACTGGCAAATTGGTAACATACCTCTCATTTTGAAGATTGCTTTCAGATTCAGGAAGGTGTCCTCTCTTTTTAGATCAATAATGGGCCTTTCCCCCCTGGGGTTTGTGGGCTAAGACAGCAGTGTCTTTAGCTTGCCTCTTCTCCCACACAAACAGTCTGATCTTACTCAAGTCATGATACCGATGCCAAGCCAACCACATCCACCGGAGCTCTGGGACTTTGGGGAACCTCCTTCATCTATGTGAGGAGCCCATTTGTGCTGTTTTGTGTTCACTTTGTTTTTATGTGCTTTGAATCCTTTTTTTTTTGAATGGAATTTTTGGTTTTAAGAAGAGTTTTGAAGAGATTGAAAACCTTCATTATTGTCATGATGTTGCTACAATTTCTAAAAGTGACTGTTTAATTTATTTTATGACATATGAAGGTGGTTCTTTTTGTCAAACACTTTCTTTCAGGGGAAATTTTTTTGTTTTAAATTTTTGGTGCTCTTCCAATGACAGGTTACGCTGGAATCTGGATATGCATAGTTAGCCTCAAGGATTCATCAGTATTATCATTCCAAATTGGGAATTTGGGAATTGTATTGTCATTTGTGTCTGAACTCTCTAAGCCAGATTTCTAAGGATTCTGTTCATTAATATTGGAATTTTCCATTTTAAAAGTTTCATGGATAAGTAGGAAAACATTTTAAATAGTAGGCAGAAACTTTTAATGGGCTTTTACATGTCCTGGTAAAATTAAAAAAAAATTTGGCATTGTTCCAAGTCATAATTCCTTCGGAGACTATAGATTTATTGTTATTGGTGAAGACTCCAGCGATAAATTAGTCAAGTCTTCCCTGTTTGCTGAGATGCTCACTGTTATGTTGCTAGGACACAACATACATCACACTTCACTGAAGCAAGATGGGCTGCACTGTAAGGATTGGACGGTTAAAAGGCAGCAATCAGTTTCCACTAGTTAAAGTTTTCCCCTAATTTTTATTCAAAATGTGTTTGTTTGCATGATGTGAAAATGTAGTTAACACACAATATTATATTAGTTTCAGGTGCAGAGCATAATGATTTGACAATTACTGTACGTACTTTACGAAGTGATCACCAGGGTAAGCCCAGTAACCATTTGTCACTGCACAAAGTATTGACTACACTCCCAATGCTGTACATAAGTTTGCAAACTTTTGTGTGTGTGTGTTTTTCATGATGCATTTGGATATTTGGATTCTATAATTTTGCCTGAAATATTTAGGTATTATGTCATTGTTTATTCTTGAACTTGTGAGATGCTTCCATATCTTAGTGATTGTTAATAACACTGCAATGAATATAGGGGTGCTTATGTTCTTTTGAATTGGTGTTTTGGGTTCCTTTGGTTATATTTTCAGAAGTGGGATCAGTGGGTTGAAAGGCAGATCCATTTTTACATTTTTGAGGTATCTCCATACAGCTTTTCACAGTGGCTACACTAATCTGCATTCCCACCAACGGTGCAAAAGGGTTCCCCTTTCTCCACATCCCTGCCGCCACTTGTTGTTTGTTGATTTATTGATGACAGCCATTTAGACAGGTGTGAGACGATAGCACAGTTTTGTGGTTTTAATTTGCATTTCTCTGATGATTAGTGACACTGAGGATTTTCCATAGGTCTATTGGCCATCTGTATGTCCTCTTTGGAGAAATGTCTATTCAGGCCCTTTGCTCATTTTTTAATTGAGTTGTTTGTCTTTTTGGTGTTGAGTTTTGTAAGTTCTTTATACATTTTGGTTATTAACTCAACATCAGATGTATTGGTGAACATGTTCTTCCAATGAGTTGTCCTTTTAATTTGTTGATGCTTTCATTTGCTGTGCAAAAGCTTTATAGTTCGACATAGTCCCATTTGTTTATTTTTTCTTTTGTTTCCCCTGTCTGGAGAGATATAGCTGATAAAATATTGCTATGAGCAAGGTCTGAAACTTTGCTGCCTATGTTTTCTTCTAGGAGTTTTATGATTTTGGGTTTAACATTTAAGTCTTTAATCCATTTCAAATTTATTCTTGTGTGTGATGTAAGAAAGTGGTCTGGTTTTACTTCCCTGCATGTATCTGTCCAATATTCCCAACACCATTTATTGAATAAACTTTCTTTAGCCAATTGTATGTGCTTGCTTCCTCTGTTGAATATTGAATGACTATAAAGGTGTGGGTTTATTTCTAGGCTCGCTATTCTGTTCCATTCATCTATGTGTGTGTTTTCATGCCAGTACCATGCTGTTTTGATTACTATGGACCTATAGTATAGTTTCATATTAGGTAGCATGTCTCATCCAACTTTGTTCTTCTTTCTAAGCATCACTGTTGCTATGTAGGGCCTTTTGTGATTCCATACAAATTTTTGAAATATTTGTTCTAGTTCTATGAAATCTGTCATTGAAATCTTGATAGGTATTGCATTGAACCCAAAAGTTTTACCCTTTGCAACAGTATGGATAGACCTGGAGAACATTATGCTAAGTGAAATAAGCCAGTTGGAGAAAGAAAAATACCATAGAATTTCACTCATATGTGGAATCTAATGAACAAACAGAACTAACAAGCAAAATAGGACAGACTCATTGATAGAAAGCAGGATGGTTGCTAAGTAGGGGAGAGTTGGGGGTGGAGGGACTGAGCAAAAAGGAAAAAGGACTCATGGACCTGGACAACAGTGTGGTGACTGCTGAGGGGAGAGGGTGTAAGAAGACTAGATGGTAATGGAAAAATATAATAAACATTAAGAATTAAAAAAATGTTGCAAAGACAGTGTGAATAATGTTAAAATATCCCAGTAAAGAGACTAGTTGGAAAAAATTTGAAATATGTTAGGTTAAATAAAATATATTATTACTTTTAATTTCACATTATTTTTAAAATTTTTATCATGTCTACTAAGAATTTTAAATAATGCAAATGACTGACTTTATATTTTTATTGGACAGTGCTGATCTGAGGGGCAAGAAAAGGTTGCTTAGGTCTGCACCTAAACAAAGGGTTCCCTCATTGTTTCAGTTCTCTCAGCCTGGTCCATTGTGAGATCATAGGGGCCATACATCAAGTAAATTATCCACAGGTGCTCCCTTTCCATATTTATATTAAATCTGTGGTACTTGTAGGATAGCTAGAAGATTATGAGATCTGGAATCTCAGTCAAATATAGCCTCGTCATGTTATAATAAATGCACAAAAAGGCTTATGACGATGTTATGACCTTTCTACTTAATAGACAGAAGTTGAAATGGGAATTGATCGATTCAGAGATAGCAAACCCCGAGCATAATATGTGCAGTTAAATTTAAACTTTTATTCAGTGTCAGTAACTCTTTGACATTATTAAACACTCTGTTATTAAGAACACAGTCTTTTTGTAACCACCAGCGTCTCACTGTGATCTCACAATTTGAATGATGGAGCTTTCCCAACCCAATGAGTGGTGGCAGCCTAGAAAATGGATATTCATGGTATTGCAAACCCGTAATTGTATTTATGCTCAATTTGTAAGGTAACAACAATTGCAGGGGTGTGAGGAAACAGCAAACAACTAAAAACTAATTTTTATTTCCCCTTAAACCAGTGAAATTGAATGTCTGCAGTTGAGGGAGTCTTTGCTGAATGAAAAGACAAGTTCAATGTGATAGTGAAAGCATTCAGTTTAACTTGTCGTTTATTCAGATCCTGCACTTATGCAGTAAGCCCCAGGATCTAGCTTTTCTGAAAAACATTTTAGGACTCATTTTAGGTGAGGTCTGATGCTTCCATGGAAAATGAAGGTAGGGCCATTAATAAGACAGCTTTCAATTCTGAAAAGCACGTGGTGTAGAAGAGGTCAAATACCATTTACAAATAGTCTAAGACATCTTCTTCAATGAAGGTTAGGTATGTCCGCTGAAGATGCTACATTTTGTTACAACGAACTAGTAAACAGTATTGAAATTCCAGTCTCTCCTCAGAGAGTTGTTATCAGTTGTCTTCAGGAAACGTTAGAATTCTGTTTAGGTTTTCAGGTTTCTTGACTAATACGAAAGTTTGCTGGAGATAACTGATGTGAAATTCTTTGCCTTCCTACCAAAATATGGAAACACGAGATACATTTACAAGAGCACGATAAATGAGGCTTATTAGTCTGTGATCTGCTAGATTTTAGGAAGAATTTAAACTAAGGAAAACACCCAAAAGGAACTTCAGCAAATGGTGGCTCCAAGCAGTGTTCTTCAACCTTGCTGCCCCTCCCTGGTTTGTCAGAAATGTGGGGGAGTGGTGGGGAGGATCGCTGGGGGTGCTGCAACCACGGCAGGACGCTGCTGATACTCTGTGCCTGGAGGTTAGGGACACGAAACATCCACTATAATTCCGACGGTGCTCCCACTGAGACGCACT